>JAJJWW010006440.1:0-162226 GCA_023531295.1 Papaver armeniacum
AATCTCTATTTTATATCAAACAAACACTCCATAAGCCATTACGCGAGTACCCAAACCTGATTTGCGCCTTGTCTTCCTCTCGAATCGACCATGCGGTGGTTTGGTGAAAACCTAACTCAACTTTTCTCTAACCTAGCTTCTAAGATACGAGAGAAGCTATGATGGAGAAAAGTCGACGTAGGCTGGCGGATAAGGAGCTAGAGGAGTTGTTGGTGATTGCGTAGCTAGGAGATGGGATAGCTCTGCACAGGGGCGTGGGTGAAGGAGGTGGAGGTAAGGTCGATGGGGTTTTCTCTGATGGAGGTAGCAGGTGAAGAAAGAGAAAGGTGAGGGAGAAATGAGGGTTAGCTCGAGTGGTATAGGTATAGGGTGCTTCGATGTGAAGCAGGGACATCGAGAGTTGAAGCGCACGTAGGAGCGAGCGTAGGATCTTGCGGGAGAGATCTGAACGGTCGAGGATGAGCTGGGGGTGATCGGTGTGGAGCGGAGACATCAAGGGTCGATGCGTAGGAGGAGGCAGCGAGCGTAGGATGCGGCAAGATGAGATCTCAACGGCTTGGAGTGTACGGGCTCGGATCCGGGTCGCGGGTCGGGTCTAGCTCAAGCCCATGTCTTGTAGATGAGTTGCTACTTGTTGGGTTGCAACTGTTGCGTCGCGTGAGCTTTGGCTTTCTGCTCCATAGATGCTCGACTCCAATTCTTCGCTCTTTTGGCTCCTCAGATTCTCCGAGCTTTATTTACTACCTAAAAACACAAAGTTAATTAGTACAAATATTTATTCTTGAAAACAAAGAAAACACGAGAATACGGGATAATATCGATTTCTAAACGCAAAAGATGAGTAAATGCCAATAAAAAGGTGTATAAATATGCACTATTTAGCACTCATCAAATACCCCCAAACCTGAATTTTACTTGTCCTCAAGTGAAACAGATATGAAGAAATCCTAACTATACCACTGTCGCTGGTCTCTCGAATGCATTTAGCGTATGCACTAAGCCTTTAAACCCCTAGGTGTCCCTAGTGGACGAGTTGTAGTCTCGTGAGGGTTTACCAGAGGTGTACCCACAAAACCTTCTCCAACTTGAGTGTAAAAGAGTCTCAAGCCTCCAAGAAGCTATGAGGACATAGAGTTTCGCGTGCTAGTAACAAGAAGTTAGAACTACTAAAGAACGCATTCTCATCCTTAAGTGCTGAGCGAGAAGTAACCATACCATATGAAAGAATTCGGATTCGATTGTGATCATAAGCCTCGACTTCTGCCTCACCATTAGGGTTTTATGATAATTGCTGACCAATCAGGGGGTCTGACTATAGGGGCAGATGTAAGGAGAGCCTTCAGTAACTCCCATGATTCCTTACAAGAATCATCAAAGACAAATGCAACATCTTTTGCAAGAAGAGTGCACAAAGGTCGTGAAATTTTACTAAAGTCTTTGATGAATCGGCGGTAAAAACCCGCATGGCCTAGAAATGATCTGATGTCCCTCACAGAACGAGGTTGAGGCAACTGTTGAATGAGATCTACCTTGGCTTTGTCTACTTCTATGCCTTTTTCCGAGATAATATGCCCTAGAACAATGCCTGAATTAACCATAAAATGGCATTTTTCCCAATTCAAGACCAAACTCTTCTCCTTACACCTAACTAGAACACATGTGAGGTGATGCAAACACTCATCAAATGAAGACCCAAACACAGAAAAATCATCCATAAAAATCTCAAGAAACTTATCTACCATGTCGGAAAAGATGCTCATCATGCAATGTTGAAAGGTAGCGGGTGCATTGCACAGCCCAAAAGGCATACGACGATAAGCAAATGTTCCATAAGGACAGGTAAATATGGTCTTTTGTTGGTCTTCGGGTGCTATGTGAATTTGGTTGTAGCCAGAATAGCCATCTAAGAAGCAGTAGTACTTATGTTTGGCTAACCTTTCCAGCATTTGGTCAATGAAGGGAAGGGGAAAATGGTCTTTCTTGGTTCTTGTGTTCGGTTTTCTATAATCAATACATACTCGCCACCCGGTGGTCGCACGGGTGGGAAGTAGCTCATTCATCTCGTTTTGAACAACGGTAATGCCGGACTTCTTGGGTACTACCGAATAGGACTGACCCACTGGCTATCGGGGACCGGGTAGATGATACCCGCGTCAAGCGTTTGAGAATCTCACCCTTGACAACATCTCTCATGTTGGGGTTAAGTCTCCTTTGCATTTCCCTAGATGGTTTAGTGTTCTCCTCAAGGTTTATGTGATGCATGCAAATTGTGGGACTTATACCCTTAAGATCGGAGATGGTCCAACCTAAGGCACCTTTATGTTCTTGAAGCACTTCTAGGAGTCTACTTTCCTGTTCCGTGTCTAAACATGATGCAATAATCACAGGTAAAGTCTCAGAAGGACCTAAGAATGCATACTTCAAGGTATCGGGTAAAGGTTTCAAATCAAGCTTAGGTGGTGTGTCAAGAGGTGGGGCAGATGTGGTATCATAGAGTGGAAGAGTTTCCACTGCATTCGCCATTTGGCAATATCCATGGGTGGCACAGACTCTAGCAAAGAGTGGACCTCACTAATGTACTCGAAGGCTGAAGAGATCTAAGTCAAAATTGTCTAAACATGCTTGCACGGGGTCCATGACAAAATGTCGGGCAATGAGTCTTGAATCAGACTCTCAATCATGTTAACCTCGTGCAATTCATCATCATCACACTCTATGGGTTGTTGGTTCACACGAAAGACATTCAGTTCTACAGTCATGTTTCCAAAAGACAAATTCAATATCCCGCTACGACAATTTATGATAGTGTTTGACGTTGCCAAGAAGGGACGTCCTAAGATAACGGGAATATGATTTTCAGGATTTTGCACAGGTTGTGTATCTAACACAATGAAGTCCACAAGGAAATAAAATTTATCAACCTTGATTAGCACATCTTCAACGATTCCCCGAGGGACTCTCACAGATCTGTCCGCTAATTGTAGCGTAACAGGAGTGGGTTGCAATTCCCCAAGACCTAACCGCACATACAGAATATGGCGGTAGGTTCACACTAGCTCCTAAGTCCAATAAAGCTTTTCGATTGTATGCTCACCTATAGTACAAGAGATAGTCGGGCTACTGGGTCTTTAAACTTAGGTGGGGTTTTGTTTTGAATAATTGAACTTACTTGCTCGGTGAGAAAGGCACGCTTATGCACATGAAGCTTTCGCTTTTGTGTGCACGAGGTCCTTCAAAAACTTAGCATAGGCGGTATTTGCCGATTGCTTCGAGAAATGGAATGTTTATGTTAACTCTTTTGAACAATTCCAACATCTCGTTGTATTGGGTACCCCCTTCGATGCACCAACCGTTGTGGAAATGGAGCAACGGGGAACATGACTTGGCACAGGAACATCTATATTAGTAGGACTCTTGGTCTTATCAATGGGCTCATATTCTTTCTCTACAGTAGATGTTTAGGTGGTGTTGTGTGTACTTGGGAGTCGATGTAGACTCGCTTGAAGGTGGTACACCTACATGGTTCTCAACAATTCTACCACTACGGAGAGTGGTGATAGCATTCGCTTGACTATGTGAAGTTTCATTGCAGGTAGAGGATCCCGCTTGAAACACAGTCTTTGGATTTTGTAGGGGTTGACTAGGGAATTTTCCTTTCTCTCTCTCATTCAATGCATCACAGATTTGCCCTATCTTAAGATCTAGGGTTGTGAGACGTTGGTCGGTAGTTTTCTCAAGTTTTGAAAGACCTTGGGTCAACGAGAATGACACGATCTTCCAAGCTAGTCTTTTTCTCTACGAGAAGTGCTGAGGGGGTGGTTGTACTTGGGGGTTTCTAGGATATGAGTATCCTTGGTTGTTATGTGTTGGTCCCCCTTGTACAGGTCCCTTGGACCATGAGAAGTTAGGGTGATTCCTCCACCCTGGGTTGTAGGTTTGAGAATAAGGGTTGTTCTCTTGTCTATGGTACAATGCATTGGCTTGCTCGGACTTGGACTCTTGAAATGCATATAAATACTGGACTGTCCACTAAGTGGTCGAGAACTATGGCATGCGGCACAAGTGGCCCTATCAATTTGGTCACGGAGAGTAGGGGCATTAGATTTTACATTCTTTTCCAACTCAAGCACTTCTATTCTCAGGGCCAAAGATGCCATTTTTGCATTTCCCTCAAAGTCGACTCGATTCTATGAACATTTTGTACGGGGTAGTCCTTCTCGGTTCACGGATGGACTCCCCTTTGTTGAGTCTTTCAGCGACTTCGATTAGAAAAGCCCAAGCGTCATCGGCACTCTTGTCAATAAATGCACCATTGCACATTGACTCGACTCGTGGTTCGGGTTCTAACATCTAGACCCTCATACAATATTTGCACGAGTCTCCATTTTTCAAAACCATGGTGGGGACATTGGAGTAATAATTCATTGAATCTCTCCAAGTACTTTGCTAGAGTCTCATCTTCTAATTGCACAAAACCATTTAGACTTTGGCGAATTGCCTTGATCTTATGGTTTGGGAAAAACTTTTGAAAAACTCTTTTGTGAGGTCATCCCAGGTTCTAATGGATTGTGGTTGTAGAGCATGTAGCCAAGACTTGGCTTTGTCTTTCGAGAGAAAAAGGAAACAATCTCAATTTGAGGGACTCCTCGGCATTTGGTTAAAACGCAGAGTCCCACAAATATCCTCAAAGTCTCTCACGTGATGGTAGGGGTTCTCGGCATTGACCCCTCTAAACACGGGTAGCATATGAAGTGTACTTGCTTTCAGTTCAAACTGACAAGCATCGGCTGGCAGAATGATGCAAGAGGGCTGGGTTGCCCTAGTTGGGTACATGTAGTCCTTGAGACTACGGGGTTGGTTAAGTTCCTCACCCATGGTTTCTGATCCGGATGGGCTTTCTGATGGAATTGGGCTTTCTGTTGAAGAACTGGGTATGCTAACGATTTCGTCCGGGCGGATTCTAACTAGTCGGTTTGTTTGGTCTCTAAAAGACACAATCATAGCCTAGCACGCGCCTCTAGCATGTTAACATACAATCAAGTTTAATCACAGAAAAACAAAGACTCAAAATGACCCACCAAAACAAGATTCAAGCCCACAGGATAGCTTTCTGAAGTTGTGAAGCCCAACTGAATATGTTAATCCCAGCCCAAAAGGTGTAGGTTTGATTGTTGCACAGCCCAGGTTGGGTTGAGAAATGTACGGCCCAGAAGTGAAGTGAGCCCAATAGTTGGGTTGATGTGGGCTCAGTTGTTATGGTGTTGGGCTCGGTTTTGTGCAAGCCCAGAAGTGGGTTGATATGCACGGCCCAGAAGTAAGATAGTTTGCAGGGTGACAGCCCAGATTTGTGGGCTGAGAATCAGTGGAATGCAAGCCCAGAAGTGGGTTTAGCTTAAACAGCTCAGGCTTTTGTGACAGCCCAGCAGTTGGGTTGAAGGCAAATTGCCAGGCCAGTGGTGAAAAAGTTTGCAGGCCACAGGGTCTGTTGGTGCAGAGATGGCAACTCTGCCACTGGCTGTGTGCACAGCCTGGTATTGCACAGATTGCAAATGAGCACAGCCACGGCTCGAGTAATCAACAATGGGTATCGGCACAGCAAGGAGCTCGACTCAATTTACACAGCACAAGCAAAGAAGAGAAATTTGGTGAATTGTGCACAAGGTAAAGGTTGTGATCACTCAATGGTGCAGCATTGTGCAGGGTTGTGTTGTTTTGAAAAAAAACAATCTAAGTGCTAATCACCAGCTTTGCTACTTCATACACATTCAAGCACAATTGATAGCAACACAGCAGGATTGATTCACATACAATCAAACAACAATTCAAGTTAACAAGTATGCAAATACAAGCATGGCATATGGTCTCAGCCAGCTAAAGTGCACAAATGAGCCAATAGAGGCCAGAGTCAACAACAACTAGCGGGTAAGCTAGTTTATCAGACAAGTATATCTTGGTTGTTTCCAGGGCATGCTCAGGTGTGAAACAATTGAAATTGAAAGCTGGCTCAGTTGAGTTTGTGGCATCAACTCACTCAGATATCAAAGCCTGAGTTGATGTCAAACTCTGAGCTCAGTAGTTGGTTTGTTGTACAGATCACACAAGGCAAGCACATACAAGACCACACAAGGCAAGCACATACAAGGGCTCAGCAAGGCAAGCACATACAAGGGCTCAGCAAGGCAAAGCAATACAAGGGCTCAGCAAGGCAAAGCAATACAAGCTTAAGAATATGCTCACAAGGCTCACGGGGGTAGGGTTCTTTGGCTAAGAAAACTGCTTGAATGTAGCGAGATAGCTCTCGGGTTTGTGGAGTCAACTCACTCGGTTGACTTCACTTAATCTTTCACGAGATTAAGCTCACAGATTGCGGCTACGGGGGCTTGCGGGGGAAGCTCGGGGTTAGCACCCGAGTCAAGCATGCATAAATAATAAATGCACTGATGCACAGGGCTCAGCAAGGTGAAATGTCTAGCGAAGTTCATGCATACACACAAAGTGTGGAAGTGGGTTTTTAGAGAATAATACCACCAAAGTGCAACATCGGGTTTAGGCACTCCACATTGGGTTTTTCTCCAGCTGCTCCACAGGTACCTGCGACTCAAGAGAAAATTTTCAGTTCACAGGGTCACACAATCAAAGCAACAGAGCAAGAAGATAGCTCAGAGCTATGCTTGAACAGAAAATTAAGTCACAGTATAGCAATAACAATCAGCACAGTTTAGTGATACTAAGGTGCAATGAAATGAACTAATTGCAAAATTTGTGACAAGATGGATTACAAAAGCACAGAAACTATAAAGATTGTTCTAACAAGATACAACAGCTATGATAGCATGAAACAAGAGAAGCTAACACATATGCACAGGGCTACAATTTGAAAAACAGGGATGATTCAAAGCAACAGAAATACACTAAGGTGATTACTAACAGCAAATTCAGAGCATAAAAAATACAAATATGGTTGAAAACAGTGAAGTTAATCTCTAATGAACAAGTAGCACGCTACCAGTTCCCCGGCAGCGGCGCCAAAAACTTGATAGGAGCTAAAAGAGGCTTTTCCTATGTCTTAATCTGCAAGTGCACAGAGCCAATGGAGGCAGTGGCAAGCACGTGGTCTTTCCGGGGAACTAGAGGATGCTAGGTTATTCTAAAGCTTTCTTAACTCGATTTCTATGGTGAGTAACACAATTTTTATGAGTGTGTTTATAGTCTTTACATTTGTGTTGGAGGTTGTGACAGTGAGCTCAAAATAAAGCGAAAGTGGTAAGGTTTTAAGGCACTAGGATTATCAAATCCACCCTATCTCGGGTTATGGGGTTCAACTAATTTGAATGCTATTGTTTTTGTGGCAATTGAAGATAGTATGTCAACTCTATCGCTTACCTATGAGGTTTCACAAAGAGATAACTCTATTAATGACTAATGTGCTAACCTAGAGCACTAGTTGTCTAATCAAGAACAACTAGTCAAGAGAGTTGGCAATAATACATGAAACTTGAGCTGCACACACTCAATACAAGGTGAATCTAACTACAATGAATACAGGGCATTCATTATGAGAGCAGAGCAATGAGAGGTTAAAATTGAGCTTATCTTATAAATTAAAGCATACAAAAGCAAATCAATTCAAGTTGAACCACAGAAACAGAGTTAGGGTTTCATTTTTAACCCTAGCAAAATTGAGTTAGCCCATAATAAACATGCTAAACAGATATTAAAATTCAAATACAACGGAAACTAAGAACCCTAAAATTAACTCTAAAAACTCACTTTCCTCTTTCCTCTCCAATCTCTATTTTATATCAAACAAACACTCCATAAGCCATTACGCGAGTACCCAAACCTGATTTGCGCCTTGTCTTCCTCTGAATCGACCATGCGGGGTGGTTTGGTGAAAACCCTAGCTTCAACTTTTCTCTAACCTATCTTCTAAGATACAGAGAAGCTATGATGGAGAAAAGTCGACGTAGAGCTGGCGGATAAGGAGCTAGAGGAGTTGTTGGTGATTGCATAGCTAGGAGATGGATGATAGCTCTGCACAGGGGCGTGGGTGAAGGAGGTGGAGGTAAGGTCGATGGGGTTTTCTCTGATGGAGGTAGCAGGTGAAGAAAGAGAAAGGTGAGGGAGAAATGAGGGTTAGCTCGAGTGGTATAGGTATAGGGTGCTTCGATGTGAAGCAGGGACATCGAGAGTTGAAGCGCACGTAGGAGCGAGCGTAGGATCTTGCGGGAGAGATCTGAACGGTCGAGGATGAAGCAGGGGGGTGATCGGTGTGGAGCGGAGACATCAAGGGTCGATGCGTAGGAGGCGACCCGAGCGTAGGATGCGGCAAGATGAGATCTCAACGGCTTGGAGTGTACGGGCTCGGATCCGGGTCGTGGGTCGGGTCTAGCTCAAGCCCATGTCTTGTAGATGAGTTGCTACTTGTTGGGTTGCAACCGTTGCGTCTTGCGGGCTTTGGCTTTCTGCTCCATAGATGCTCGACTCCAATTCTTCGCTCTTTTGGCTCCTCGATTCTCCGAGCTTTATTTACTACCTAAAAACACAAAGTTAATTAGTACAAATATTTATTCTTGAAAACAAAGAAAACACAGAATCTGGGATAATATCTGATTTCTAAACGCAAAAGATGAGTAAAATGCCAATAAAAAGGTGTATAAATATGCAGTATTTAGCACTCATCAGTAGAAAATGGCTATACTTGGTAAATCTATCCACCACCACCATGATGACTTCTCTGCCATCTGATTTGGGAAGTCCAGTAATAAAGTCCATGGAAATGTGTTGACATGCTTGATCAGGTATTGGTAGTTGTTGTAGCAAGCCTCCAGGTGAAGTATTATAATGTTTGTATTGTTGGCAGATATCACATTCCTTGATATACTGTAACAATTATTTCTTCATTCCTACCCAATGGAAATAGTCTTTAGCTCTTTGATAGCTAGCTTGAATGTCCGAGTGGCCACCCAAAGATGGAGAATGGACTGCAGACCATCACTTGTTGTCTCGGTGTTCCATTTGAACCAATGTATATTCTATGTTTTTACCCGAGAATGCCTTGTAGAAGAGTGTAAGGGCTTACGCCAGGTGGGAGAGATGGTCGGTTGTGGAATTAGTTCGAGAAGCCAATGGATGCGAGTTGTAACTAGCTTGCACTTCACCAAACCAAGTAGGTTGAAGTTGTGATATGGTGACATTGAGGTGAAGAAGAAGGAACTCGGACAATGCATCAACAACTTTTTTCTCCACTCCTCTCTTGTAAATAATAAAGTATAATCATATCCTAATAGCTTAAAAAGCCATTTTTGTTGCACCATAGTATGAAGTCTGTTCCATGAAGTATTTCAGACTTTGATGGTCTGTGTAAATAGTGAAGTGATTATCCATTAAATATGGTCTCCATTTTGTAACAGCCATCACTATAGCAAGGATCTCTTTCTCATAAGTTGACATTCAGAGAAATCTTGTACCCATGCCTTTGCTGAAATAAGCAATTGGTCTCATGTGTTGCATTAAGACAAAATTTCATCGATGAGTGCCAAATAGTGCATACTTATACACCTTTTATTGGCATTTTACTCATCTTTGCGCTTAGAAATAAGATATTATCCCATATTCGTGTTTTCTTTGTTTTCAAGAATAAATATTTGTATTAATTAATTTTGTGTTTTAGGTAATAAATAAAGCTGAGAAACCGAGGAGCCCAAAGAGCGAAGAAGTGGAGTCGAGCATCCAAGGAGCGTAAAGCCAAAGCCCAGGCAAGCAATGCTTGCAACCCAACAAGTAGCAACTCATCTACAAGACATGGGCTTGAGCTAGTCCCGACCCGTGACCCGATCCGAGCCCGTCTCTTCCGAGACGTTGAGATTTCTTTCTCCTCATCCAACGGCCGCTGCTTCCACGTGCATCGAAGATCGCCGCTCCCCGTACTACACCGATCGCTCCAAAACCGCTTACCATCCTCGGCCGTTCGGATCTTCTCCGCCTAGATCCAACGTCGCTCAAGCCCTTCTCATCACTCCCTTTGTTGCACTGCGTTACACCGAATCAACCTAACCCTATACCCCCATCGACTGCACCCATTCTTCACTCCATCTTCTCTTTCTCTCCTCTCGCTTCTCTCCCGTCTCCATCGGACAACCAAGAGCGAGCTCGCCTCCTCTTCCGCCACCTCCGTCCTTCACTCCGACCAACAACCTCACCACCACCTTCACTCGACACACAACCACACCACCGCTACCTCGCTTTCTACTTCTCTAGCGCTAGTTTTCTCTTCCTTAGCTTCTATCAACCCTAGAAGCTAATTTAGAAAAAAGCTAGAGCTAGGGTTAGCCAACAACCGACGCATGGAGTTCTCTCGAGCACGAATTGACAAGAGGGGAAGCGGATTCGAGTATGGGTTTGAGTTAATTTATGTTTTAAAATTAAATTAGGGTTTGGAATTATTTTGGGGTGCATGTATAAATAGAAGTGTTTGGTGAGTGTAGAAGATACGCCTGGATTAGCCAGTGCAGTCAATAGTTATATTTTGTGTTAATTTATGTTCTAGTTTGGTGCTAGGTTTCAATGAAACCCTAAATCCATGTTGTGATGTTAACTGTTTTTGAACCATTCTTGTATGCTTAAACTTTAAAATAATTTCAATCCTAGCATCTAACATTCTTCTCTCACAATGCATGCCAACGCCATGGATGCATTGTAGTTAGGTTATACTTATGTTTAGTATCTTTGTGACTCAATCCTTAGAGTTATAGGCTAATTCCTTTGATTAGTTATACTTAATTAGATAACTAATGCTCGGGTTAGCACCTTAGCTGTGTATTGAAGTGTAACATGGAGAAACCCCTTAGATAGGTGGTGGGTTTGACACCCGCCCTTATCATCCACAAGGGCAAGAAAGCCTCAACTCGGTGAGCACACAAGAGGAGTTAGAGGTGAATTTGAATACCTTAGCAACCCCTTGTCACTACCTTTTACCTTAGTTTAGGTTTATTTCACTACAAAACAGCCGTATCGGCACAAAAAATATCTGCAAAACCATCTGTTGTCACTTGTTATCACTTAGAACTCAGTTTAGCAAAGCCTTAGATCAATTAGAGCACCACAAGTCTCTCGTGGTTCGACCTGCACTTGCCGCGTCTCCGATAGACGCGTGCACTTGCGGTATTACCGTAGGCCGTAAATTATATACACATCCGAGGCCTACCAAGTTTTTGGCGCCGCGTGTCGGGGACTTGGCGCGTGCCCCGTGTTCATTGGCTCGCCCACCGTGTTTCATCCTACCCGTACATATCCATTTTACATTGTCTTTGATTAGTATAATTTGTTAACTTGTATTGCAGACAGAATTTAGCATTGTAACTTTATTAGCCTGCATTGCAATTCTTCCCGTACATTTCCACCGCATCATTGCCTCATGATTTGTTCTTCGTTTTTGTTAGCCTAGTTCTTCCTTAGTTAGTTTGCATCATCTTGTAGCCTAATTTGTGCATCGTAAGATAAGCATATAACATTTTAGCCGTAGTTTAGTTTAGTTTAACTCGGTGATTGTAACTCGCCTAAAATTTTGCTTTTACGCACCTTTTACATCTCCGCCTTTGTAGCTGTAACTTGTATCACTCCATTCTCACCGCTTTATCCATAGCCGTAAATACTAGTTTCTCTCAATTGTCATTTGCATATCAATTGCATAGTAGTCTAACTTCATCCTGTCATTTTGCATCTTTGCATCGGGTGCATATTTCCTTGCATTGAAGTCTTGCATTATTAGTATAATTTTGTATAACTTAGATTTTCTTTTACTCTTGTAGCTCCATTTATCTCATACCACGTACCAAAGATAACTCATCTATAGCTTTCACTTCCTAGGAACCGAAATTTGCTTGCCGAGTGAACAGTGCCTATGAGCGTTTGAGACAAGCCAAAGGGAGAAATACAAGGAAAGGCGCAGACTTAAGGTTAGTCTCCCGTGACATTGCTATGAACAATCGTACTATGACCTCAGTAGTGCATCCGCCCGAGCGGTAACCCTCCAGCCTCTCGGTCCGTTGTGCCTAACCTAGTCTCGTACACCGAGTGTTGAATCTTTGAGAAATGCTTGCCTGACAAACTGGCCATTTTGCTGTCCTGAGCACTAATGAAACTTGTTCACAATGAGCTGTGCATTACACCTGAAGTTCACTCAGTGTGTATGATCTGAACTGTGTAATCCTTAGCCTGGATAGCCAGACTAGCTGAGCTTGAAGTTCACTCCGAGCCAAGCTCCAGCCCCCTGAAGCTGCAAGCTTGAGCTCCCTTGCGACACACGGCATAACCCCGAGCATGAGCCATTAGAGCTGCAACTCGGAGCATACCCTGTGAGCCACCATCGTTGCACCAAGTTTTTACCCCGTGAAAACCGAGTTAGGTGTGCCCGAGCATTTTTGTGTGCACCGAACTACTCTGAACTGTGTTGAGCCATTGTCTCGCCTTGTGCCGAGTGCAATCCCTGCCGATGTGAGGTTGAACCCGAGGTAGTGTGTGGCCCGAGCATACTTGTGTGGCCCGAGCATACCCTCGAGCCGTGCTCAAATGCACTGCACTCCCGTTGCACCTCCCCAAACCAGCCCACATAACTTGGCCTCGCAACCTGGCTCTGTGAGTAAACCAGCCCACTAAAACCCAACCATTGGGCTCCACATAGTTGAACCCAACCGGGCCGTGCAACAAACTAGAACCCACACCGTTGGCTGAACATCATTTGGGCAATCAAGCCCACGTAACCCGAGTTTGTGGGCTGTCTACACAAACAAAGCCCAGTATTAATCGGGCTGCACATAACCCATTTGAGCCCACAAAACCTAGGCTTTGCACAATTCTTGGGCTTCCTACAAAACCAAACAACAAGCCCACATAAACCAAACCTTCCCACATAAACCAAAGCTCCCAACAAAACCAAATGAATCCCATCAAAACCAAATCCCAATAAACCAAAGCCCACATAAACCAAACTAAATTTTGAGTTCAATTTGAGTACTAAATCATGTCGGGATTTTGGTCAACCTGGAATACCAAAAATCCCTTAGAGAGCGTGCTTACGGGCACGCTTCACAGATGAACCCCCACATACCATAGTGATTTTAGGAATTTTATGCTTCTCGGGCCCCGACTTCACATGCCCTAATCACTATGAGCACATGCATCATCCACCACAAAGTTGAGAATGAACACTCTCCTCATACCCAGTCATCACTTCTCGATCAATTAGAAGCTCGACTATCTCGCTTAGAAAGGCAATCACATGAGCGATCTGTCAAATCTAATCCCCCTAGGCACTATGAAATGCATGCTTGCACCTTATGTGGTGGCTTAGACCACCCCGCTGATCTTGTTATATTTTGCATGAATTTAGACAGGCCTAGGGAAACCATGATAATCCAATATACGAAGTGTCTAGAAGTGACTATTGGGACCATAATCAACTCGCACACATGCATCATTCACCACATGGGGAGATGAACAATTTTATACTCCCCCCAACTCCTAGTTTGCAATCAACAATGGAAACACTCTTGGAGCAAAATGCTAGGCTTGAAATGAATGCAATGCATGACCATCCATATAGCAACATGTCTGAATTTCCCTTCTCTAGTGAACCTCATCCATATGAGGAGTGCATACCCACTGTTGAAAACTCTCCTTTCATTGAACAACATAATGAATTTCTAGAATTGAATCAAAACCTTGAGCAAAGGTTTGAGAGTTTAGAACTCAAATTGAGTCAAATCTGTGATGCACTAAATCAGGAAAGGGAGGACTTTCAAGATGAAATGTTTATCAACCATAATGAAGTCAATAGTATGCCTAGTCTTACTCGTGCAATTGATATTGCATATGAACCTGTTTTTAAATGACGGGACTAGAAATACTATGATTTTTAATAAGGAAATGCATTGCTATGATGATGATGATGATGAATATGAAGAGCATGTATTTTGAAAATGTAGTAGAATCTTTAGGTTCGGAGACATTAATTGTCTCTTCGTGAACCCTATGAATGATGCTTCTTTTCGATATTCACGCATGTGATGTTGATATGGATCTGTGGAATTGTCCTGTGAAAGTGAACATGATTTACCCTCTTTTGACTTTAGGAAAGTGTGTGATGGTACAAATGATTTTAAAAATGAAAACAACCTAGATGTACCTAACCTCTCTCCTGAGTCACAAATTGATACTCCTCCACCAAACCTAGGTGTAGTTTGTCACAAAATTGCAAAACCAACTTTTCTGAAAATGCCTAACTTAGGCCTAGAACTTTGTGCTTCCCAAGTCCTCTTGGACTATTTTGCATCAAAGTATAACACTCTTAAGGAGCCACTGTTGGAATATGTATGTCTGCCTGTAATTAGCAAAACTCATTTTGAGTTAGACCTTTTGCATGATGTACCTTTAAAATTGCAAGATTTTGTTCTCACAAACACACCCGTTCACATATTTAGGTTTGGGGGAAACTCCTTCACATCTACAATCTTACTTGCACTTTCATGTTATATTTGTGTAAGACTGTTGATGTTTGTACATATTGTCTTTTGGGTTGATCCTCAACTCTTTAGACTCTTGGTTTATGGTGAATTTTCATTGTATATATCCAAGTAGGACTTGTTAAATTTTCTTTTCTTGAATTGGTTGAGTCTTCTTGCACATATATTATGCTAATCCGATATGATCTCCGTTGAGAATATTGGATTCTAGCCTGACGAATGAAGCTCAACCTTGCTCTTGCCGACATCCGGTAATCTCTTCCCTTTTATCTTATCAAAGCATAGTTCTCGTGGTACGTGATTTGTTTAAATTTTTCCTATCTCGTGACACATTGAGGACAATGTTTGATTTAGGTTTGGGGTGCATTTGCATTTAGAGTTTTTAGTTTTTATTTTGCATTTAGAGTTTTTAGTCTTTTATTTTACCTTTTATTTTCAAAAAAAAAAAAAAAAAAAAAAAATCAAAACTCTTTTTGTAAAAACCTCCAACTTTCAGAGATTTTAGAGTCACTAGCATGCTTTTAGCTATGTTTACATAGAGAATCTGACCGAAATAACAGAACTTGAAGTACCGGAAAACGCAATCGGGTTTCTTAGTTGATTAGAGCGTTAAAGTTGGATTTAACCATACCGGAGGGCGAATTAGGTGCTGTTTAGATATTCGGTAGTAGAATTGTGATCACCCATAGTGGAGACTACCCATTTTACATCAAGTGAGGCACCAACCTTCAATTTTTTGCAACTTTCTAGAAAAGGCGTTAGAGTGTGTGTCACCTTACGTAAATTCCGGGTAGGAATGGTGAGCTACCCAACTTCGCACCATTTTTCAAAGACTACTTTTGATCTCTTGAGTGCTAGTTTTTGTCAATCATGAGGGTGACGTCTAAAGATGAAAACTCCTTCTAAATACCGATTTGTAGTTAGCATCATTCTCTCTCTCAATCAGCAAGACCCATAGAAACACATCATCACAAAGAAGCGGAGCATCATGAATATTGAAAGAAAAATTGATATAGTCCAAGGTTTATGTGCAACAAAGAAAAGAAAATAGGATGAGAATTAATAAAATTTATAAAATCAAGACAATACAAGTTGTGGAAAAATTGAGTGTTAAAGTCCTTTGTCCATGGAGTTAGTTGTTTCATTATTTGTATTTTTATTTTCACTTTTTGTAAGTCAAAAAAAAAAAAAAAAAAAAAAAAAAAAAAAAAAAATATTATAGTTTATTTTTGCTACCACCATGGTAAAGAGAGTTCAAGAAGAAAAAACCAAACAACAAGGAATTTGGGTAGAAAAGTTAAAAATTGTCAAGTTTTGTGAAGTTTAGAAGTTCGTCATCAACATTTGAAGACCGAAGACCGAAGATTGAAGACGTTTTCTATGGTTTCTTATGAGAGAGTGATATTAATTACCGATCGGGTGAGAAGTGAGTGAGTATTCCCACCCCTTGCTAATGGTTGATTTCCTTTCTTAGAGATCATTAGAAAAAGATTCTTTTTGTCCACACTTCGTGGAGTCTCCGTATTTTATTTCTAAGGTTATCCTTCTTACCTACAACGTGTGTGTGATTTCTCTCTTTATTCCTTCCTGCACACATGAGAGACTAAAAAGCGATCTTTTGAGTGCAATTATCATAAAACCCTAATGGTGAGGCGGAAGTCGGGGCTTATGATCACAATCGAATCCGAATTCTTTCATATGGTATGGTTATTTCTCGCTCAAAGCACTTAAGGATGAGAATCGTTCTTCGATAGTTCTAACTTGTTACTAGCATGCGAAACTCTATGTCCTCATAGCTTCTTGGAGGCTTGAGACTCTTTTACACTCTGAAGTTGGAGAAGGTTTTGTGGGTACACCTGCGGTAAACCCTCACGAGACTACAACTCGTCCACTAGGGACACCTAGGGGTTTAAAGGCTTAGTGCATACGCTAAATGCATTCGAGAGACTCCGCGACGGGGGTATAGTTAGGATTTCTTCATTTTCTGTTTCACTTGAGGACAAGTAAAATTCAGGTTTGGGGGTATTTGATGAGTGCCAAATAGTGCATATTTATACACCTTTTTATTGGCATTTTACTCATCTTTTGCGCTTAGAAATAAGATATTATCCCATATTTTGTGTTTTCTTTGTTTTCAAGAATAAATATTTGTATTAATTAATTTTGTGTTTTAGGTAATAAATAAAGCTCGGAGAAACTGAGGAGCCCAAAGAGCGAAGAAGTGGAGTCGAGCATCTATGGAGCAGAAAGCCAAAGCTCGCGCAAGCGCAGTTGCAACCCAACAAGTAGCAACTCATCTACAAGACATGGGCTTGAGCTAGTCCCGACCCGTGACCCGGATCCGAGCCCGTCTCTTCTGAGACGTTGAGATTTCTTTCTCCCTCATCCAACGGTCGCTGCTTCCACGTGCATCGAAGATCGCTGCTCCCGTACTACACCAGATCGCTCCAAAACCGCTTACCATCCCGGCTGCTCGGATCTTCTCGCTAGATCCAACGCTCGCTCAGGCCCTTCTCATCGGTCCCCTTGCTGCACACTGCGTTCAACACCGAATCAACCTAACCCTATACCCCCATCGACAGCACCCATTCTTCACTCCATCTTCTCTTTCTTCTCCTCTCGCTTCTCTCCCGTCTCCATCGGACAAACCCAGCATGCAGCTCGCTCCTCTTCCGCCACCTCCGTCCTTCACCCGACCAACAACCCTCACCACCACCTTCACACGACACACAACCACACCACCGCTACCCGCTCTACTTCTCTAGCGCTAGTTTTCTCTTCCTTAGCTTCTATCAACCCTAGAAGCTAATTTAGAAAAAGCTAGAGCTAGGGTTAGCCAACAACCGACGCATGGAGTTCTCTGAGCACGAATTGACAAGAGGGGAAGCGGATTCAGAGTATGGGTTTGAGTTAATTTATGTTTTAAAATTAAATTAGGGTTTGGAATTATTTTGGGGTGCATGTATAAATAGAAGTGTTTGGTGAGTGTAGAAGATACGCCTGGATTAGCCAGTGCAGTCAATAGTTATATTTTGTGTTAATTTATGTTCTAGTTTGGTGCTAGGGTTTCAATGAAACCCTAAATCCATGTTGTGATGTTAACTGTTTTTGAACCATTCTTGTATGCTTAAACTTTAAAATAATTTCAATCCTAGCATCTAACATTCTTCTCTCACAATGCATGCCAATGCCATGGATGCATTGTAGTTAGGTTATACTTATGTTTAGTATGCTGCAGCTCAATCCTTAGAGTTATAGGCTAATTCCTTTGATTAGTTATACTTAATTAGATAACTAATGCTCTGGGTTAGCACCTTAGCTGTGTATTGAAGTGTAACATGGAGAAACCCCTTAGATAGGTGGTGGGTTTGACACCCTGCCCTTATCAGTCACAGGGCAAGAAAGCCTCAACTCAGTGAGCACACAAGAGGAGTTAGAGGTGAATTTGAATACCTTAGCAACCCCTTGTCACTACCTTTTACCTTAGTTTAGGTTTATTTCACTACAAAACAGCCGTATCGGCACAAAAATATCTGCAAAACCATCTGTTGTCACTTGTTATCACTTAGAACTCAGTTTAGCAAAGCCTTAGATCAATTAGAGCACCACAAGTCTCTGTGGTTCGACCCGTACTTGCCGCGTCTCCGATAGACGCCGTGCACTTGCGGTATTACCGTAGGCCGTAAATTATATACACATCCGAGGCCTACCACCTACTCTTGTGTCACATGCATCACTCTCTACCTCAAATGGTAGATTGAAATTGGGAAGCACAAGTACTGGTGTTGTGGTAACAGCTTGCTTAAGGGCATCAAATGCAGTTTGAGCAGCAACACTCCAATGGAAGTTATCTTTCTTCAATAATTCTGTCAGGGGCTTACTGATAATTCCATACCCTTGCACAAGTTTTCTATAGTAACCAGTGAGACCAAGGAATCCTCTAAGATCCTTAAGATTGGTTGGTATTGGCCATTTGAGCATACAAGCAATCTTAGCTGGTTCAGCTATTACTCCTTCAGCAGTGATGATATGACCAAGGTACTCCACTGTAGATTAACCAAAAGTGCACTTACTTAGTTTAGCATAAAGTTGGTGTTGTTGTAGAGTCTTGAGAGTGATCTCCAGATGCTCCAAATGTGATTGCATATCAGGGCTGTAAACCAAAATGTCGTCGAAAAACACCAAAATGAACTTCCTCAGATGTGGCTGAAAAAAATCATTCATCAAAGCTTGGAAAGAGGTTGGGGCATTGGTTAGGCCAAATGGCATGACCATAAACTCATAATGCCCTTGATGTGTCTTAAAGGCAGTCTTGTATATATCAGGAGGAAAAACTCGAATTTGGTGATACCCAGCTCGTAAATCAATTTTGGAATACACTTTGGAACCAAACAGCTCATCTAAAAGTTCTTCTATAATGGGAATGGGGTATTTATCCTTGATAGTAGCTTCATTCAATTTTCTATAATCCACGCAGAACCGCCAACTGCCATCTTTATTTTTGACAAGTAATATTGGCGAAGAAAAAGGACTTCGACTAGGTTGGATAACTCCAGACTTAAGCATCTCATGCACTAATTGTTCAACCACCTCTTTTTGAATATAGGGAATGCGATAGGGTCGTTGATTTGGGGTGGGTGGTGAGGGGCTTCAGTGGAATATGGTGATCATGTGCTCTTGATGGAGGAAGTGTTTTGGTTCTTGAAAAACAGAGTCATATTTTTGTAGTAAGGGTAAAATGGGTTCTGGTGTAACTGATTGTTCATCGCAAGCAGTAATTGCAAAAAGTCGACCTACCATTCCACCTTTGTTTTTCTTAAGCCATTTACATAATGCTTTGCCAGTCATCATATAGAGCTGAGTTGTAGGTGTATTACCTTGAAGCTTGATGTGCTGCCCTTCCTTGGTGAATTCCACAGTAAGCTTGTTGAAGTCGAAAATTATTGGGCTCATTCCTCGCATCCAGTCCACCCCTAGGACCATGTCACAACCTCCTAGAGTTAAGAGTCGCATATCAAACTGGAAGTCATGCCCCTGCATCTGCCAGTTGAAGGATGGACACTTAACATCACTTACCATCTTGTTTCCATTAGCTACTGTCACCAGTAATGAAGCTGTAGGAACTATCAACCCACCATACCTTGTTGTTGCTGCTGGGTCCAAGAAACTGTGTGTACTCCCAGTGTCAATCAAGATAGTCAATGGTTCTTTCTTAGCTGCTCCCTCTATCCGAATGGTATTGTGAGAAACATTTCCAGCTAACGCGTGAACTGAGATTTCAACTTCTTCCTCTAAATTTGGAGATAATGGCGTTTCAAGAGGAGAGTCTTCACCAGAGTGTGTAGATTTTTCATCAGCAGCAGCTAGCATATAAATCTGTTGTTTGACACACTTATGTCCCGCCTAAAATACTTCATCGCAATTATAGCAGAGACCCTTTTCTCTGCGCTTTCTCATATCTGCGTAGGATAGCCTTTTAATAGGTGGTGGAGAACTAGCAGGAGTGGGTGAAAAAGTTTTTGTGAAGGTCCTTGGATTGGTGACTGGAGAAGTGGTGTTTCTTTGGGAGTAGTTGTTTGAAACATATAGTGGTGAGGGTATGAATGATTGTTTGTTCTTATTAGCAGCATTTTCAAGGAGCGCTTCTTGCATTCTAGCTAAGTAGATAGCATTAGTAAGCGTCTTTGGCGAGAACATTTGAACGTGTAGTCTTAGATCATCCTTAAGGCCACTAATAAAACTGGAAGTGAAATATTCTTCAGTGAGATGCGGGTTCTTTGCTAGCATCAATGCCTTCAGTTCTTCAAAAATTTCTTGGTAATCGAGGACATAACCAATTTGGCAGAGTTTTTTAAACTCCCCTACAACATAATCATGACCAAGTTCTTGAAAACACAAATAAATATCTCTAATGAAATATTCCCATGCTACAACCTGTTTGCCGATTTGATAATCTTGAAACCAGGTATCAGCCTTTCCTTCTAAGTACATGGAAGCTAGATTAACCATTTGGGAGTCTGACATATTATGCATAATAAAAAAATCTACACTTGCGGATCCAAGATCTGGGGTTTGTACCATCAAATTTAGGAAACTCTATTTTAGGCCTAGGTTGTTGAAATTGATTTTGTTCATGATTAATAACGGAAAAATGGGGTTGAATGATATTTTCACATGAACGACTCTGATTCTCATTCGGCGCGGAACCCAAAATTCAATTATTGTTGCCTATCTGGTTTTCTCGATTTAAGTTCTTCGCACCTGAGACTTCAATGTAACGGTTTATCTGAGCTTCTAACGCAGCATTAATCACTCCCATTAATTCAGTCGTCGATCTAACTTGAGTTTCTTTAATTTCTGCAACCGATTTCAACACTGCATCGTATTTTATTGCAGAATCACTCTGAGATTTGGTGAGCTCATCCATCTTTTTGTTAGAATCTGCTTGATCCTTAGTGAGCTCGTTGATTTTCCTTGTAAGTTCTTCAACAACAGCTTTGTTAACCATAACAGGTCCAGGTGATAGATGCTCCTGATACCAATTTGTAATGATTTCTACTACAAGGGGGTGAAATTAGAAGAGATTAAGATGGATTAGGATGAGATTTAGAAATAAGGGAAGAACATGAGAGAGATAGAGAGAGAAAGAGAGAGAGAGAGAGAGATAAGAAGATATTTTAGAAGAAAAAGATAATTGGTTTATTCATAATTGTTGGCATCCAATGCCTGATAGGCTACCCATATAAGGCCATTGGCCAGCTAGCACAAGACTAGGATAATTACACCCAAGGTAAGATATGGGCACCTAGATAATAAGTAATAAGGCTTGTACAAGAACAGTTGGGCCTATGACATAAACTGAGCGGCCGTAAGAGATTTCTCCTAATTAGGTTACTCTCCTCTCCGAAAAGGCGGCTTCACCAAAGTAACAACACAACCGAGGAAGTTTCTTTGTCATGAAGGATTAGTTTGCTAGAAATGAAAACTTCAAGTATTTATAGACAAGGAAGTTTGGACACCAAGGAATTTCCAAAACCGAAAATATTTTCAATATATGCAATATATTCCAAATTCGGTTTCCATAATTCTGAAATGCTCTCATCCAAAATAATGACCAAAAATCTCTTTGGAAAATATTCAACTAGTAAATGCACATTATTAATTCTCATTTTCCTAAAATAAAATTAAAAACCTTAAATAAAAGATTCTTATCTTATTTAAGGAATAACTTTGAACAATTAAAGATAAGCGTTACTGCACATGTTCAAAGTATGTCGACATCCTTACTCTGTAAGTCCTCTTTCATACTTACAATCTTGAAACCGATTTTCCACACTTCCAAACAAGTTTAGAATTGGTTCATCTGACTTTCAAGAACTATGTGATTGATCAAGAACACTCAATCACCAATCATGGGTCTAACGGTTCTACCAAAACAAGTTTTGATTCTACCTCCATGTGAGTATTATGCATAGTCACACTAGCTTTCCAAAATTCGGTTGACTAGGTACTAGGATCGGTTCCCCACATATATATGGTATCTAACTTGAATGTGTTGCACATGTCCATAGGATCGGTTCCTCTTTGCCTAAAAACATGTTGCATATGTCCATAGGATCGGTTCCCCTTTCCGCTAAAACATGTTGCACCTCATACAAGGATCGATTCCCCTTTGTGATGTGTTGCACCTCTTACTAGGATCGGTTCCCCCTTACCCAGAGTTGGTCTTACAAAATCACAAACTCGATCATACCATCTCGGGTGATTACTTAAGATCGGTTTCACTAATAAAAGTCATACCAATACAAAAGTCAGGCCTTTGTGAATTGTTTTACCAAGAACACAAATAAGTCATGAGCGGTTATACTAATCACACATATTGGTTGTTCACAAGATATGCAATGAATAACAATACCAATAATGCCTGGCGATTTCCTTTTTGATTCACAAAACAAGTTCATGAATTTACTTCCTTAAAACACATGTAAAAACATTGTTTCCTAGGATGAAATCCTCACCTCATACCCATACATAATCACAATAGCATTTAAACGATTATGTCGATGTCTTATCTACAAAGTTTAATGGTTAAGCAACAAACCTCGTATTGTATTCCTTAATACTATGTCTAACTAGAGTGTTCATGCTTCGCAGTTTTGTTTTCAATATGCATGACTTGAAAGATACGTTGGGGAATGAAACAGTTCAAGTCAAATATCACTAACCTCAAGTGGAAGGATGATGTTGTCGTTGTAGCTTCTTACTTCTTCACTTCTTCAAGTCTTCGCAATACTTGTGATGTCTCATATCCTAATACTTTCAAATTAACCTATACGAAGTTGACTCTGGTACATAATCAAGCGACTCTTTAAATGAGTTTTGATTCACTAAAATATGACAACCAAACTTTACATACCAACGCTTGGTGGGTTCAACCGAGATATGCTCTAACAGCATATACATACCACACCAGATGTAATATGACATAACACCATCACCAAATATATATTCATACACTTGCTCTCTATCATTCTAAAATTGATTACTTTACATTGATTTAAACATTTGTAACAAATTTGAAGCATTGAAACTTGGATCATTTCTGATATCGTCCGTGATCAAACTAGAAATAAAACAACTGCTAAGTTTGTGGTGGAGCATTTTATATCCCCATCCACAATCATGACTGTTAATATATTTCTTAACCTTAAGCATCATGTTTTCATCATCTAGGGGCAACTGAAAAGGAGAGGGTACCAAGTACACCACCAATTTTTTTGCTCAACAACCTGTATAGACAAAACATAATACAATTGCAAGTAGATCTAACTAAAGATCCATGAATTATATGTATATAGAGTTTTTCTCTTATTTTTTCTACAATCAATATGTCTAGACAACAAAGTCCGTGGACCTAATTATGTAAAAGAGTTCTTGGATGATCTCACAAATCAATATCCATGTTCAATCTAGTCGTATCCAAATCAAGAGGATTCGAGTTCGCAAGTATGAAACATGTTACCTATTTTTCATATGAATTCTACAAGAACAAGTCTCGTAATCGACCACCATTAATAATGATTTGAACTACCTAGGTTAAATTCGTACTACTTGTGTTATTCCTATTATAAAGATAAAATAATATAATGTGAAAAGGAAAAACACAAGAGACAAGAAGTTTTGTTAACGAGGAAAACTAAACTTGAAGAAAAACCCTGGGACCCTGTGTATAGATTTCAGTAGTTCTGAAAGCTCTCTTTTCATGTTTTGAAACATTCTCAATTTCCACAGATTTGAAGTATCATTGCTTGAGTAATTTTCACATGATCAACTTGAACGAAAATGTTTCTTAAACAATAAATTGTTCTTAGCTACGATTTCCAAGGATCCATGAAAACACATTGCTTGAATCATATTTCAAGATGTTTAACAAGATAAACTTGACTTGAAACTTCTTATTTGTAATATTAAATCTACTAGAAGTCATACAATATAGTCTCATATAGATAGAATGGTAATCTTGTGAGTAAATAGGATGGTTTAGTCTTCACATACCTCTTTATCGATGAAGTTCTCCAAATGTATTTATTTGATCTTCAGTCTTCAATCTTCGAGGGTTATTCAGTGACGTTTGATATTCAACTGCCATACTCTACTTCTAGTCCGAGACTTGACTTTAGTATACTAGAAAACAAGATATAGTTTTAATGCTACTAACATTAACAACAAGCTCGAGATAACAAAACTTGAGAGTTCGATCGAGCAATGCTCTAATACGAATTATATTTATGTATGAAAGTGTCAAGAAAATATATACTAGTTCACTACACCAAATTCTCGGATCCGTAACAGACCCGAGCCGTTACTAAAACGGGTTGTAACGGCTCTTGCCTATTGCAAAAGTGGGTGTTACATTTTTTTTGTAACGGCAATGGAGCAATTACGAATTTTGGTTGTAACGGCTCTAGTAACAGCTGACGGCCGTTACGAATTTGACACGTGGTAACAGCTAAGAGCCGTTACAAACTTTTTTGTAAC
The DNA here is from genome assembly GCA_023531295.1 of Papaver armeniacum. NCBI lineage: Eukaryota > Viridiplantae > Streptophyta > Magnoliopsida > Ranunculales > Papaveraceae > Papaver > Papaver armeniacum. The sequence continues at coordinate 24,561 of JAJJWW010006440.1, forward strand.
AACAACGTCGTAACATGCCCGAGCCATTACTACGTGGCAGTTTGAAACAGCTTACAGCCGCTACAAATTTTTTCGTAACAGCAAAAAAATTACTGCAGTCAACATTGATTGATTGACCAATTTTGACCAGGTCAAGGTTGACCGGCAGTTCATTTTCTTCCGAAAATAAGCCGGAATTCTAAATTCAATACCTGCATACATTCATCATCCACCCTCAACAACAATTTCTTCAATCTATTCATATCACATTCATTCAATTCATATCAGATTTATATTACAAAAGAACTAAACATATATAAATTACAAAAAAGAATGAAATTTCTTTAAGTACCAAACTTTTTTTTTTTTTGTTAAGTATCAAATTTTTAAGGGAATACATGGAAGGTTCCAAATTTCTAAGGGAACACATAGAAACTTACTAACTGCCTACAAAACTTGAATACATGGAACTTACAAATCTTAGCGACTTTGTTCTCCACCCTTTACGATGAAATATAACGTCATTCAAATAACCGCAACTAAGCTTTATATCCTTTGCAGGCTTGCTTTTGTTGAAAGCTTGGGCATCAGAAAACTCGACGTAGGCAATCCTGCAAAATACAACAGGCTGCATTATTATGACAAGTAAACTTAGATGTTGGAAGTAATGAATTTATCCTTGAACACAAAATTTCTTCTTTGAACAAAAAATTTCTGTAGCACAGCAAGTTATGAATTTATCCTTGCAGGCTTGCAGCATGATGGTGTCAATTTCCAGCAACTTATTACAAAAAAACCATTTACAATGATGTCTTCAAAGAAGAAAACGGCCAATGTTTAACAAGTTTCTTACAAAAACTGGTCCTCGGCCGTTTTCGCCATTAAAGACATCAATGTACATAATCAAGTACTACAGCTTCAAGTGGAACTGCAACCAACACATGTATAACATCTTCAACAAAAAATCAAATTCTAAATCGTTACTTGACAACATAATTAGGTCGGGCCCAACAATCGTTAAAATGTATACCTATATGCAATACAACAGTCAACTAAGTTGTTCTCTTCTTCCAGTAATGAACTTTGGAGCATCAGCGAAAACATCAACTGTGGTCTTTCCATTGTAGGTTCATTCTGCATCACACAAAAAACATATATCTTGATTTAGAAGGCGAGAATTAATTTGCACAATTACTAAATAATGAAACATATGAATCAACTCAAGGAATGAAGCTTCTTCCTATGAAACATATGAATTAACTTACATCTGTAATGTGGTCATCTATGTCCTTGACAGCACTTTCAGATCTAAGATTGATTAGGAAAGCAACAACTAACCTTTATCTCTCCATTCTCTATAACAAGTCTTCCTGCTGCTAAGTTAGTTCATCCAGCAAGAAAACTCGAATGATGGTAACACCCTTTCTTTTTCTGCACACGGCAACCACAGTATAAGAAATTCAACAACAACAACAACAACAACAAAATAAATTAGCACAATAGCATGAGATTACTAAAATCTTATTACCTCGCAAGCGTATATTTTCTTAGAGGTGCTCGTAACAAATATCCATTTAGCTCCTTCGAATATTCCCTTCATTAATTATGTACTCGTAGTGTTCCCTCTCTTGCTGATTTCAGTAAAAATTTGTTGCAAATAAGAACAACAAAGTATATCAGAAATCAATCACAAATCTTTAAAATGAAAATTACCCAAGGTTTACTATTCGAAAGAAGAGTTTGGATCAAAAAAAAGACATACAGGTCCGAGATACTTGATGCATTGTTGTTGAAGCTTGGATCTGGGACACTCTTTGAGATCAACATCTCTGCCATCAAAATTCTTTACATGTCAGAAAAGATCTTCATTATCAATACCTTCAAAATTCTTCTTTAAACTTAACACATACAAGATTCAAGAAAACGAAACTAAAGAATCTAACAGCGGGAGAAATTCATACCTCAGAGAAATTCTGCACATATTCTCAGCATCAGAATGAGATGGGGATGGAATACGGTGCTCCTTTAAATATATTCTTCTCCTTATCCTTATTAGCTTCAACAAGAGCCCTCTATAGGAGAACCTAGCATCTTGATTAAGATCACTTATGAATTTCAGAGGTGAGGGCCAAACAAGAAGCTCTGCAGCTGAAGGTTTGAGCAATGCAGCGCATGCACCATGTTTATATTTGACTGCAACCAAGTATGGAATTCTTCTGCACATTATCAAACCAAAGTCAATGATAGACATTCAGTCTCAAGTTCTCAACCAAGAATTTGAGTCATTCATTGATCATTCAATGAACCCTGAAGAAGTTGCTTGATTATACGCATTAGGGCTCCACAAAAATCAGATTCAGACATTAAGTGACGAACCTGAATAAAGCTAGAAACGAAAAATGGACACCACACATAAAAAAAAATTCGCTATAACCTACAGCCATCTGGCTACTAAATGGGGTTACATTTACCTTTTCTGTGAACTTTCCAGACTTTACATGCTTTATCACTCCGTCAATGCTCCAGTCGACATATGATGGAACAAGAATTGATGCATGGAGTGTAGTTTTCACCTCGTTGAAGATCAAATTAGGCTGCAAAGACAAAATGGAAGGTAGCAGACTTAGTGACCCCCTTGTTTAAAGGGGAAAAGGGGAGAAATAGTAACGCAAATAAGAATAAATGCTACTCAGATTGGCTTTGTACTGATTCAGAAGAAGCTCAAATGTATCATCTTGGCGTAAGCTCAACTGTATCATCTTGGCCGTAAGCGCAAGATATAACCAATGACCATATGCAAGATTATCTCTTTTTCAGGAAAATTTTTCAAAATTTTTCATTTGCAGGCAACATTTAAAGATAATACAAGATTGAGATAGAGTTGCACTTAGCTTTGTGTACAAGATTGAACTTGTAGCTACTCATGGCAGTGCATTCTTAGCAAGCTTTACCATGCTCGGTGTTCTATAACTTTTTGCTTTTGGATGTCGTGTCACAGATGCTCATGAGTGCTTCTGTTCCTCTTTAGAGACTTCATTTGGTACTCAGCTTTTATCACCACTAATAGATGTTTAGTAGAATATTGAATCTAATAATAAGATTAAAAATAAAGTTTATGATTAGATACATATTCCATATCATATAATCATATTGCTTCTGTTGTTGAATATAATCATGTTGCTAAGCATATCTTGATATTAAATCGTTTAATCTCTCAATAACAGGTACAAAGTCCAATATGAGATCGAAAAATTGAATTCCATGAAAATCAAATCAACGATATGGGTGATAGAATTTCAAGTACGCTGATTATAAATCCGAAACTCGTTTTTAATCAAGATTGAAGATAGAGAGATTGATCGAGATTTCATAAAAAAAAATCTTCAAATTTCTTTGATTTTTTTTTTATCTCAAAAGATGGATTGAGATGAGGAGAACATAGATCTAAAATCTGATTAAAAGTTAGATCAAAGTATCGACATGGAAATCAAATTTTAGGGTTTCTTTTTTATAAACCCTAGATTTCTGAAAATTGTTTTCTTGATGAAAACTTGATTAGATCTAAGATTACAATCGAAAATAATGATTACTCAAAGTAAGATACTTATCTTTATTGTTGTTCTTCAAGAACTTGTTTGCTTTTATGCCGGTGAGATTTGTGACCAAAATTTATTGAAATCTCAATGGTTTTGATGGGTGAAAGTTCTTTTTAGAACGAAAATGTTTTGATTTTGAAATCGGTGTGTTCATATATTCTCTCCAACACTGTTTTTTCTGCTGCTCTTTCTTTGAGAAATGAAGAATCGCGGGTCGTTTGGTGAGGAAAAGTTTTGTTTCTCTCTTTCTAACAAAGAGGCGGAGAGACAGAGATACATATAAAAAGATGAGAGATGGAGATAAAGATGGAAGTGGTATCTAAGATATTTTGTTTGGAATTGCATCTCGAGAAAAAAAAAAAGGGTGGAGATATTAGTTTAGCTATACACGGTAATAACAAGCATGTGAATGACACACGTACAAACTGAGAGTGTTACGACCCAAGTGTGACCAGACGTGTGAGTGGCACGCCTATAAAAAAATTCGTAACGACTGGCCTCTGTTACGAATTTTAAAAAAAATAATAACGGCCTCAGCCTGTTACGAATTTTTCGTAACGGCCATTTGTAACGGGAAATTTGTAACGGCCACAAAGCCATTACGAATTGCTGTTACGAATCCTGGAATTTGGTGTAGTGGTTGTTTACACAACTTTGTATATTCGATTACGAAGTATAGAGTTATCTTTTGAACTTCGTTGATTCGACATAATACTATTTTATAATTAGTTATAGTTAGTGTGTTAAACTTTCTTGCAAACTTATCTCGTAACACATGGAACTTCGTGCTTGTGTGAGGAAGCCCACTAGTAGCATTCTCGTAATACTCACTTGATGCGCGTCGTTTACACAACAAATTAATAAAGATATTTCCCACTAATTAACTGGTAATATAGCGGTAGTAAGAGATCGTTCCCACAGAGAGCTGTGTAATTGATAGGTTATTTAGTTTAGCAAAGTAAAGTAAAAGACAAATGAGGGATTGGTTTAAAGTGAAATAAAAAGAATAACAAATAAAAGAAAGATGATTAAGGAATCATTCGCAAAATCACTTTGGAAAGAAACTTAATAAAAGTACTTGTTTATTTCTTGTAGAATTTCCATTATCACCAACCGTAGAATAGCAATAAGCTACGCTATCCCGGAATTCATGTTGCCTTTGGATACGGAAGCGCTCGACTACCAGATTCTATCCATCTCGAGCCACCATGAATAAGCTCTCAAGATGTAACCCACCGGATGCATTACGTTTTGTGAATTAGGTTGATCCTAGCATCAGACGCATAAGCTCGGTCTGCTTACTAGTGTCATCTCTATACACAATTGCTTAACAAAATCCCTCTGTCAGCTTTTGCGATGTACTACTTGTGTATGGAATTGAATGACTATTACACGTATCACCAATCCCAATACTAGTAGAAGAATTACTATCAGGTGTATTCAAATGGCCAGTTGAACAACCTCAAAGTAATAATCTTAGACAATAAAAATAATAGAGACAATCGACAAGAAAATTAAACTCAAAATAAATTTGTGAAAAGAATTAAAGTTTCATAAACCAGGACTTTGAAATCATACCTTAATCAGTAGAATTTAGCTACACATGGATTTACTAAAACCCATAAAAATATATATAGAAGAAGAAGAAAATAGCTTGGTTTCCCCCTAATGGGGTAAACCCTAAAATAGAATATAAAAACCTTTCTTCTCTTCTTTTCTGTGTACTTTTCTCTCTCCAAAAATTGTATTTTTTCTCTCTACCAAGTTGTCTTTGAAGCTCGGCTACACAGGCCTTTATATATGCCTCCAACTAAACCTACTCCGCGTGAAAGTCTAGCAAGATAAAGATTGATAGTCGGTCAATAAGAGTTTTCTGATTTTGAAAATCAGATGCTTTTGATTTTGTGTAACACGGAGCACCGTAATTGTGTAAACATGGCTTCTGATTGGTGCAACCTTCAGTGGGGACTCTATAAGACCCATGTGTCTTCTATTAATACCATCCACGCATCCAACCTGTTGTACGGCAATACATTGAATCCTCATTGTCCACCGCGTAAGACAAACTTCTCCGAGAGATAAACTCTCTTCTGTTCCATGTTCGACGCCAAGTTTATCATATCCCAACAAATCTCGGCCAAGTTTTGGAGTCCAATATTATGTTAAACTCTGCTACAAATCCAACTCATTCTCTGATATCTTCTCTACTAGTTTCTTGGTCAAGAGACTCGCCCACTTCATCATTTTGCCATGACAGACCATGTGGACTCGAGCTCCCTATAATTCACCGCCCCATAAGCACCATGGATTCATCGGCTCTTTAACCCGAGAATATACAGCTGCCTCGAACAACTTCTATCTGTTCGCACTTTGCAACATCATCCATCCATTTTACTCGATCAGTGCCATCAACAGCAACGTAACTCATGCAAGCCTTCACTACCACCACATACTCGAGTTCAACTCCATTTCCGATCATCACATGATCATCACCTTCTCTGCCATCATCACCGAGCATCACAGCTCCATTCTTCTCGAGCTCCATCAACACCGTAAGCTCTCAGCCAGTCACCATCATTTACCATCGATCTTAGCAGCTCCATTAATGGCAGTAGACTCGAGCTCTACCTTCCATACTTCCATATATTTTATACAGCAGAACCAACTCTATGTTCCTAGAATCCGATCATCATCTCGACTCCACCTCATCACAGCTCCTGCACTCGCTCACAGCATCATCTCTTCGTCATCACTTGTCAATGGTAGCAGAAACTACCATTCCTTGATCATCGACCAACTCCGAGGCAATCAACGACTCACCTGATCTCTCAAGCTTTTCTCGCTTTTCCTCTCGACTTCAACCAGCTCAAACTCATTGTTTATAGCCATCAACAGGAGGAATGGACGCTTTGCTCACGCCATTGAAGAACAGAAAAATACTCCATGCTTGGTCGTGATCGGAAGTAAAATAGATAATCTTTGGCAGCCACTGAGCAAATAGTCCGGGTGCCTTTAGTAATGTTTGAATTCTGGCTTGCCCCTTTGTAAAAGACCAAACTTCATTTAGCAGTTCCTTTGAACTTGATTGCCCCTTAACAGAATGACTACCCCTTAACGTACAGCGGGGGTGTCAATAGCACTTTCCCGATAAAATGACCATTCTGCCCTTTATGCTTCTAGTTCTTGTTTTGCTCATAACTTCTTCATACGAACTCAGAATGACTCCGTTCTTTCGCCATTGTCTTCATCTTCTCGTCCTCTACACAATGAAAAGTAGAAATCTTGTATTTGAACGAGTTCCAATTGGTCTTTGGCCTTTCTCCACTTATAGCTAGCTTCTTTTCTTGCACAATTAAGTACAAATTCACTTCTTTTGGATGATTTACCTAACAAAACACAAATAAAAGAAAACAAGCGTAATATACAATAATTTGCAAGAAAACCAACAAATACTAGAATAGAATTGACACTAAATATATGTGAAATATGCACTTATCAGGTTCCCCCACACTTGCCTTTTGCTAGTCCTCGAGCAAACTAAACTAGACTACAACAACTCCATGTCGCCGAGGATACGGTTGCACTTAGCATGTGCAACAAGCCTTTAAACCCCTAGGTGTCCCTAGTGGACGAGTTATAGTCTCGTGAGGGTTTACGAGAGATATACCCACAAAATCTACTCCAACTTCAAAGCGTTCCAGCTTCCCAAGCATCCAAAGAGCTATGAGGACATAGAGTTTCTGCATGCTAGTAATAAGAAGTTAGAAATACCAAAGAACATATTCTCATTCTTAAATGTTGAGTGAGAAATAACCACACCATAATGAGAGAACGCGTGTTTGAGAGCGATCAATAAGCATTTCGCCTCGACTTCTGCCTCACTTAAAAGGATTTTATGATAATTGCACTCAATAAGACGGCTTTTTTATGGGTCTCACATGTGTGCAGGTAGGAATGAAGATAGAAATCCTACACACGTTGAATGGTGGGAAGGAAACCTTCCGAAATATTTCTGGAGACTCCACAAAATCGTGGAAAATAAAGATATTTCTCTGATGATCTCTAAGAAAGGAAATCAACCATTATTATCGAGGATGAGAGTACTTACCACCTTCACATCTGATTGCAATGATGAAAGCACCACTCTCACAGCATCCAATAGAAACGTCTTCCTTCGGCTCGTCTTCTTCATCTTCATGGTCTTCGTCTTCGGTCTTCAACTATTGATGATAAACTCTTGAACTTCGTAGATCCTTGACAATTTGTAAATCTTTTCCTCAATTTCCTTGCTGCTTGAAATTTCTTTATAAATTTTTCTTCCTCATGGCTTTATTGAACAAATAACAACCTAAATGCAAATCTCTTTGTATTTTTTTTTCTATTTTTTTTCTTTTACTTTTTTTTTTCTTTTTCTATTTTTCTTTTTTTCTTTTTGTATTTTGTATTTTTTTCAATTTTTTTTTTCTTTTTTTTTTTTCATAAACAAAGAGATTGCAACTAAAAAAATAAAAACAAAATTAACATGGCCATGAAAGAAGTACTTTACCACTTTGATCTTCACAACTTGTATTGTCTTTGTATCATAAACTTCATTAATTCTCATCTTTTGATTTTCTTCGCTCTTGCAAATAAGTCTTCATACTTGGATATAATATTCTGGTCCTTATGTGTAAGTCTTCAACATATATAAAAATCTGCTCACTGTTTGTTGCTTTACTTGGATATGAAATTTTGCTCTTCCGTGAATTGTTGCTTGTAAACCTATAACGTCTTCAACTTTCCTTGTAGATTTTGATGTCGCTCCCTTGTTGATGATGATGTGTTTCTATGGACCTGTTGTTGGCGAGAGAGAATGGTGCTAACTGCAAATCAAACTACAAGAAGGTGGTGTTCATCTATAGACGTCACCCTCATGATTGACAAAATTAGCACTCAAGAGATCAAAGAGTAGTGCTTCTATTGGTGGGAGGTTGGGTAGCTCACCATTCTACCCGGAATTAACGTACGGTGACACACACTCAAAAGAAAGCTCTTTAGTCAGCTACAAAGAAATTTGGTCTGGTGCCTCTGTTGATTTGAAAATAGGTAGTCTCCACTAATGATTGATCAGCAACTCTAATAATGCATTTCTCTCTGCTCCTAATTTGCATCACCGTCATGATTAAATCCATTATTTAACACTCTAACAAGCAAGAAATACGAACGTAGTTCCCTAACACTTCCAAGTTCAGTTATGTCGGTCAGAATTCTCTATGTAAACATACCTAGAAGTATGCTAGTGACTCTAAAATCTCTACAAGTTGGAGGTTTTATTCAAATATATACAAAAAATTTGAAAATTTTGACTCAAAAAGGCTAAAAAATCTATATGCAAAATATCCAAACACTCCCCCACACTTAAACTTTACATTGTCCTCAATGTAATTGACTCGTCCTAAGTAAAGTCAAGGTGGGAAATCCTAATATGATATGCAAAATAAGAAAACTAAAAACGAAAAGGATAGAAAATACAAAACCTATGGGTTGCCTCCCATGCAGCGCTTAGTTTAACGTCCTCAGCCTGACCCTCTGGTTATCGTCCGTAAACCAACAATCTGAAAATCTGGTAGTCTGCCCAGAAAACAATCTGCAATTCTAATAACAGCTTCATGAAAACATTAGCACAAAATATGAATACATAAGCTATCACTTTATTGAAGTTTCCCCCACACTTCGTTCTTTCTACACTCGGAAGTGGATAAAGAACATAAAATTCGGGAACTTCAAAAGGTTCCTCAGCTTGGTGAACCTGCACAATTCTAGAATCAAACACATCAAATGGTGGATACTTAGAAGCAAAATAATCCGTTAAAACTTTGGAAGCACACAACTCCAATCCTAAGTGAGGTATTTTCCTAAAAGTTGGGTTAACAACTCTTTAAGAAACTACTTCAATTGGATGGAAAGGATCAATAGATATGAAATTATGTAAAGGATTAGACAAACCTTGTTCGAGATCCTCATCTTTTGTCTCTAGTGAATTATTTACCTCAAGTATATCGTGGTCCTCTATCGAACTCTTAATTTCTGCTTTAACCAAAATCTCAGCATCATTATATTCCTTGACAAGCTCAATTGGGTCTTCCACGACTTTAATCATTTTGGTTTCATTCTCAATCTCTATCTCTTCAACAACCTCGTCATCGGAATCAGAATCATCTCCTAGGAAGTCTAGTTCATTGGTGCAAATCTTAAAATCTTCACTTGTGTACGTTACACCATTGATAACAACGGTTATGTCATATCCATTCTCCTCCTTTTGAATAGGCGAGTGATCATCATTATGATCCGGAGATGGAAAAACTTTACCATTATTACAAGAACTTTCTAAAGGTTGCTCCTCTTCATAATCATTACTGATCAAGTATTCATTACTATCCACGGGGATGTCAGAATAGTTTTGGTTTTGAGACCAAAGTTCTTCTTTATTCCTCTCTTCTTTAATTTGATCAAGTTCTCTTCTTAAGTTTTGGACACTTTCTTGAAGTTCTTGGAGTGATTTATCAACACACTGCGGATATTGGTCCAATCCTTGTTGATGTTGTGCCATTGCTTGGATCAGTTGGTCAAGATGTTCTTCAGAACCTGTATTTTCACTCACCACAAAATTTCCAGACCAGGTATCCTCCTTTTGAATAGGTGAACGATCATAAAAACAATCAGGAGTTTGGTTATATATATTGTAGTAAGATCCGGTTGATGTATTGTTCTCCATGCTTGGTTCTTCATTAAGGGGTTCCGGCGTGGATAAACTGGTCTTTAACTGAAGAATCAACCAATCAAGCTTCTGCTCATCATTAGAAGATAAACGATTAGAAGAATAACTATCCCCCCATCCTTGTGATTGTTCACTTACATGCCCGTCATAAGGTTGTTGACATGTATGAGAATATCCATAAGGTTCCGTGGGATATTGATCATAGCCAAAAGATTGGTTCTGATTATACCCATAGGATGGTTGGTAGTTGTCATACGAATGAAATTGAAAACCAAATTGATTACCACTATTATATGTTGATTGGTCTTGTGCTCCGTACATGTTATTTCCATAAGGAAACATGACGACTCACAAGAGAAAAAGAGAAAATAAAACAAAAATCTAAGAAAAATAAAAACAAGCTAAACAAATAACAAATCAATCAGCAACCGCTCCCCGGCAGCGGCGCCAAAATTTGATGCGCGTCGTTTACACAACAAATTAATAAAGATATTTCCCACTAATTAGCGGTAATATAGCGGTAGTAAGAGATCGTTCCCACAGAGAGTGTGTAATTGATAGGTTATTTAGTTCAAAGCAAAGTAAAGTAAAAGACAAATGAGGGATTGGTTTAAAGTGAAATAAAAAGAATAACAAATAAAAAGAAAGATGATTAAGGAATCATTCGCAAATCCTTGGAAAGAAACTTAATAAAAGTACTTGTTTATTTCTTGTAGAATTTCCATTATCACCAACCGTAGAATAGCAATAAGCTCGCTATCCCGGAATTCCTATTGCCCTTTGGATACGGAAGCGCTCGACTACCCGATTCTATCCATCTGAGCCACCATGAATAAGCTCTCAAGATGTAACCCACCGGATGCATTACGTTTTGTGAATTAGGTTGATCCTAGCATCAGACGCATAAGCTCGGTCTGCTTACTAGTGTCATCTCTATACACAATTGCTTAACAAAATCCCTCTGTCAGCTTTTGCGATGTACTACTTGTGTATGGAATTGAATGACTATTACACGTATCACCAATCCCAATACTAGTAGAAGAATTACTATCAGGTGTATTCAAATGGCCAGTTGAACAACCCAGTAATAATCTTAGACAATAAAAATAATAGAGACAATCGACAAGAAAATTAAACTCAAAATAAATTTGTGAAAAGAATTAAAGTTTCATAAACCAGGACTTTGAAATCATACCTTAATCAGTAGAATTTAGCTACACATGGATTTACTAAAACCCATAAAAATATATATAGAAGAAGAAGAAAATAGCTTGGTTTCCCCCTAATGGGGTAAACCCTAAAATAGAATATAAAAACCTTTCTTCTCTTCTTTTCTGTGTACTTTTCTCTCTCCAAAAATTGTATTTTTTCTCTCTACCAAGTTGTCTTTGAAGCTCGGCTACACAGGCCTTTATATATGCCTCCAACTAAACCTACTCCGCGTGAAAGTCTAGCAAGATAAAGATTGATAGTCGGTCAATAAGAGTTTTCTGATTTTGAAAATCAGATGCTTTTGATTTTGTGTAACACGGAGCACCGTAATTGTGTAAACATGGCTTCTGATTGGTGCAACCTTCAGTGGGGACTCTATAAGACCCATGTGTCTTCTATTAATACCATCCACGCATCCAACTTTGTTGTACGGCAATACATTGAATCCTCATTGTCCACCGCGTAAGACAAACTTCTCCAGAGATAAACTCTCTTTGTTCCATGTTCGACGCCAAGTTTATCATATCCCAACAAATCTCGGCCAAGTTTTGGAGTCCAATATTATGTTAAACTCGCTACAAAGCCAACTCATTCTCTGATATCTTCTCTACTAGTTTCTTGGTCAAGAGACTCGCCCACTTCATCTGTTTGCCATGACAGCCATGACAGACTCGAGCTCCCTATAATTCACTGCCCCATAAGCACCATGGATTCATCGGCTCTTTAACCTGAGAATATACAGCTGCCTCAGAACAACTTCTATCTGTTCGCACTTTGCAACATCATCCATCCATTTTACTCGATCAGTGCCATCAACAGCAACGCAACTCATGCAAGCCTTCACTACCACCACATACTCGAGTTCAACTCCATTTCCGATCATCACATGATCATCACCTTCTCTGCCATCATCACCGAGCATCACAGCTCCATTCTTCTCGAGCTCCATCAACACCGTAAGCTCTCGGCCCAGTCACCATCATTTACCATCGATCTTAGCGGCTCCATTAATGGCGGTGAGACTCGAGCTCTACCTTCCATACTTCCATATATTTTATACAAACAGAACCAACTCTATGTTCCTAGAATCCGATCATCATCTCGACTCCACCTCATGTCATGACTCCTGCACTCGCTCACAGCATCATCTCTTCGTCATCACTTTGTCAATGGTAGCAGAAACTACCATTCCTTGATCATCACCAACTCGAGGCAATCAACGACTCATTTTGATCTCTCAAGCTTTTCTCGCTTTTCCTCTCGACTTCAACCAGCTCAAACTCATTGTTTATAGCCATCAACAAGGAAATGGGCGCTTTGCTCACGCCATTGAAGAAGCAGAAAAATACTCCATCTTTGGTCGTGATCGGAAGTAAAATAGATAATCTTGGCAGACCCCGAGCAAATAGTCAGGGTGCCTTTAGTAATGTTTGAATTCTGGCTTGCCCCTTTGTAAAAGACCAAACTTCATTTAGCAGTTCCTTTGAACTTGACTGCCCCTTAACAGAATGACTACCCCTTAACGTACAGCGGGGGTGTCAATAGCACTTTCCCGATAAAATGACCATTCTGCCCTTTATGCTTCTAGTTCTTGTTTTGCTCATAACTTCTTCATACGAACTCAGAATGACTCCGTTCTTTCGCCATTGTCTTCATCTTCTCGTCCTCTACACAATGAAAAGTAGAAATCTTGTATTTGAACGAGTTCCAATTGGTCTTTGGCCTTTCTCCACTTATAGCTAGCTTCTTTTCTTGCACAATTAAGTACAAATTCACTTCTTTTGGATGATTTACCTAACAAAACACAAATAAAAGAAAACAAGCGTAATATACAATAATTTGCAAGAAAACCAACAAATACTAGAATAGAATTGACACTAAATGTATGTGAAATATGCACTTATCATCACTGGAGATGGGAGTATTCCAATTAGGTGAAATATCTAATGTGCGTTTTGTTTAAAGACTTTTTTAGGATCAAGAAGCTTCTAATAGTACCGTTGGTGGGAAAATAGATCATATTGTTATTTAGTTTTCAATTATTTATTTGATTGACTAACAATATGTTGAACCTTGATAGATCTAGTTTGTTTATTTTGTCATCCTTCCCTTCTGATATTAGGTCACTTGAACTAGTTCAAGGATCGAAAATTTCAGATATGCTTTATTGCATCTAGATATGAAGATAGGAACATACATCATTCCGTGCTTAATCGATCATAAGTAGAATCAAGTTGTTTGTGCAAGTCCTTTGAAGAATGAAAGATTTTTCTTTTTGGTATTCTGATCTTTGTGATACTCGTACACACTTGATTGACTGGGATCCGAAAAGCTCATTTATCTTGATAGACTATTTATAAATTATTGTATATATCATAATCTACCACTTGGTATTTATTTTCGAAAATCGAATTTGATAGACTATGAACTAAGATTGATTATTTTGGTAATCATGATCGTAGTTAGTTGATCTAACTGTTAGAGCACTGCTCAGTCGAACTCGCATGCGTTGCTACCTCAAGCATGTTTGTCAGTGTTAGTGATCAAAACTATAAGTCTTGATTTCTAGCCTATTTATAGATGTCTCGGACTAGGACATAGATTGTGTAATTGAGCTTAGTTTTCACAAAGTTCATCATTTGGAGACGAAGAACTACTAAGGGGAGCTTGTGGAACTTCTTCGAAAAAAGGTATGTGGATACTTGAACTCATCTATCACTTGGAAAGTCTATTTCTACTATCTCCTATATTGAGACATAATTCGTGTTACGATATAGTTTTCTCTATACACATTTGAGATTTCGAGATGAGTATATCTCGCTTACATATTTCTCGAAATATGTGTTGGTAAGCTTTTGCTTCGACCAAGTTCATCTTATATCATGAGAAAATTGCCGAGTAACATCTTACATGGTTTGTGCGATACAATCATTTGATGTAGGCTTGGAATGTTTCGATAATGATTATTTCAATATCTTGAAAATTGCTTTGATGCTAATAGTGTGTGAAAACGGCTATTATCATTATAGAAGAATGTTTCAATGATTGAAATAAAGAGTTTAGAATCTTATAACCAACTTTGGATATAAGCATAGTGTGTTCGCACATTAGTGTATAAGTCCAAAACCGGGAACCTAAAGTATGCATACTTGTGTGTATACAAAAAGGTTGTAGGAGACTGGGTAAGTATGCGTATACTGGCGAAAGTTCACGTCCGTGAATTTCTGTTGAGTTTGAAAACCAAAACCAAACTCATCCAGTTACCTAAAGTACGCGTACCCGTACGCGTACTGGCAGAAAGTTCACGTCCGTGAATTTCTGCTGAGTTTGAAAACTAAAACAAACTCAAATCCGGTTACTTAAGTACGCATACCTGTACGCATACTTAAGTGTGTTACTTTTCTAAAATCGGTTGTACGTGAACCTAAACATTTATCAATAGGGAATGAAATATTTGCAAACCTTGGCTATAGTGTTCATATATTGATTCGAGTGAATCAAACCGATTTTGCTTCAATTGTGTTCTTGTATAATTCTATGAGAATATAACAATTGAACAACTCTTTAACTAGTTTCATTTGAGTCATTTGAACTAGTTATGGTTAAGATGAATAAGGTTGATATGAGAGTAATCATATGGCTAACCTCGGTTAACTATTTGTGAACCAACATGGTGTACACGTTTAGGTACGGTTACATAAATGAGGGTACATTTCATTTGTGTGTAACAAGCTAAGTTCGATCTAACAGTTGAAAGATATTAGCTTGGGTGAATCAGGTTTTTCATCTACGGTGAATATTGAATGCTTTGTTACCAAGGTAACTTGGATTGCAAACCCTGATTTGAAAACTATATAAAGGAGAACTCTAGGAACTGGGAAACCTAATCCCCACACCTCATGTGTGTTACTAGTTGCATAACTAGAGTCGATTCTCCTTTAACCTTAGGTTTCTTCTCGAGACCCTGTAGGTTAACGACTTGAATACTTCATTGGGATTGTGAAGCCAGACCCAACTATTATCTTGTAGTTGCGTGATATGATCTTGCTGTTTCTATCGTGTTGAGTACAATTGGAATAATTGACTCGAGATTTATATCTCCGATAGGCAAGATAGAAAAGTAATCACAAACAACTTCGTCTCATCGTTTGTGATTCCATAATATATTATTTCGCTATTAGATTAAGATTATTGTGAGGTGATTGATAATTCTAGGTTGTTCTTCGGGAATATAAGTATGGGTTATCTATTGGTTCCTGTTCACCTTGATTTACCAAAAGACAGAACAAAAACTCTTGGGTATTTCTGTGGGAGACAGATTTATTCAATCCTATAGACTTTTTTGTGTGAGATAGACTTTTATATCAAGTCTTCAACTTTGGTTCGTAGCAACTCTTAGTTATGGGTGAGATCAGCTAAGGGAATCAAGTGTGTAGTATCCTGCTGGGATCAGAGACGTAAGGAGCGCAACTATACCTTGAATCAGTGTGATATTGATTAGGGTTCAACTACAGTCCAGTCCGAAGTTAATTGGTAGTAGGCTAGTGTATGTAGCGGCTTAATACAGTGTGGTGTTCAAACTGGACTAGGTCCCGGGGTTTTCTGTATTTGCGGTTTCCTCATTAACAAAATTCTGGTGTCCGTGTTATTTCTTTTTTCGCATTATATTTTGTTATATAATTGAAATATCACGGGTTATGCGTTAAGATCAATCAATTAGAATATCCAACCTTTGGTTGTTGATTTACATTGATTGACACCTGAATATTGGTATTTGGTACCGTTCAAGTTACTCCTCTTATATTCAATCAGGCTCGCAGATTTCTATTTGCTGATTGCGGATTGAATTAAGAGTTAGAGATATTAAACTCTTTGATATACTTTACTCTAGATTGAGTCTGACTGTCTAGTTGATTCTCTAGCAAGTGTATTGGCGTAAGTCCTCTCAAATTGCCAAACGAATTGCTGGGTGTGGTTGTTAGATCCCCGCATTTTCAATTGGTATCAGAGTAGGCAAACACATTAAAGACCTTATAAGTCTGTGTCTGTAGCGATCTGATATGGACAAAGGTGCTATCTTTATAAACGTACCACCAGTCTTTGATGGCTCAAATTACTTGTGGTGGAAAATTGCTATGCGTGCCTTTCTTCAAGCGCGTGATTTTCAATCATGGGTTTATGTAGTTAATGTCTATGATGCTCCCGTTGTGGCAGTAGGGAATGCAACCGTTCCAAAGAACATTGGTGAATACAATGCTGCCAAGATACTTGCTGCAAAGCAAAACTCCGAAGGTTTGAATGCTATCATACATGCCATTACCCCAGATCTTCAGCACCATGTGACTACGTGCACTAGATCTAAAGATGCTTGGGATATCTTAGAAACCGTATTCGAAGGAAATACCAGTGCAAAGGAAGCTAGGCTTCAAAACCTTAATTTCGATTGGGAAAACCTTCGTATGGCAGACGAAGATTCATTTGATGAGTTTACTCACAAAGTGTCTTAAATTGTTAATGTATCTTTTGTGTTGGGTAAGACTATTCCTAAAAAGGACATTGTGATGAAAATTCTCAGATCACTGCCATCTAGATACGATTCTAAGAAGCATGCCATCGTTGAAGGAAATAACCTTGATGCTCTCTCCAGAAATATGTTGGTTGGAAAGCTAAAGATCTTTGATCATAAGCATACATCCAAAATCGGAAAGGATGTTGCCTTCAAAGCACAAAAGAACACTAAATTACTTGACAAAAGTAAAAGTGTTTATATCTCTGAGGATGATCTTCCTGAGGCTGATTCATCGGATGAAGATCTTGACAAATCAGTCTCTTTGATCACAAGACAGTTTAGGGATCTTCTATTGAAGAAAAGTAAACGGTTTTCTAGAGACAAACCCAGGTCATCAGTTAAACCTCACAACCGCACTCCTCCTAAAAACAGGGATGCAGACAAGGCTGATGACAAGGATATGCCACTATGCTTTAAGTGTAAAGGTTTTGGTCATTTTACAAATGAGTGTCCAAATCGTAGAAAATACACTTTGGAAAAAAGGTCTTCTTGCAACTCTTGATGAAATGTCTGATCACTATGATTCCAATGAAGACGAAAAATCGAGTGTTGCACTTCTTTGTGAAGATATTGATTTTGATAATTGTAGCAATACATATATCAATCTTTATATTCTTACAGAAGAAGATTCAACCAATCTGGAAGAAAAAATTAACCTTTCGTTGGAAACTCTATGTCTGATTTTTCAGGTTCCACTATGTGCCTAGCATCTTGCACATCTCGTGTGTCTGAATCATCTTATCCAGGGACATGCTCTTATTGTTCACTCAAGGGTCATAAACTTTCAAAGTTTTACAAGTATAAACACAAGATGAGACATGTCAAGAGAGTTCAACGAAGAGCAAATCGCCTAGCAAACAAGCTCAAACTTGTTCAAAAAACCATTTGAGGTATGTAAGATTTTATCCTCTTCAAAGAAGTTAGTTTCCAAAGATAGGTCAAGACCACTAGAGAAAAGAGTATGGTCTAAACAATTTGATAGACAGGGTTCTATGAATTCCTTTCAAAAAGGTTATGGTGGACAAATTGTTGTTCACCGCATCACAACTTGATTGTGTTATTTTCGTGCATCTTGTCTCATGTGCCTGATTAAAAGAGACAAGATTGTGCACACCTCAGGCTTAAAAGAAAAAAAAAAACTTTTTTTTTTGTTTTCTTAGATTTGGAATTCTTTCATATCTAATTGATATTGGAAGGGACTTCCCTGTGTATATATTTAATAAAAAGAGGGTTATTCTCGTCAATTCCACTCTCTTTAGGGTCGTGAATTGTGTGTGCGTGAACCTGTGTGGTTAAAAGGTTCCGTAACCCTACATTCCTTTTTCCTTTTCTGAAACTCTTTTCATCTTAAGAATGCCTGTTGAGTTTAAACTGTGATTTCCTCTCACAAACCCATACACGTATGGAGACTTCAAGCATCATGTGTTCTGATGGAAAAGATGTTAATATGATTGTTAAGCCATCAATCATAAAGGAAAAAGAAAAATCTTTGTTGCCTCCAACTTTGAAAAGAAAAAGAAGGAATGTGAGGAAGCCAGGAGTTGTTCCTTCAAATTCTTAGTAGTTTTCTGATGTTCTTGAGGAGTTGAAGGAAACCGGGAAGGAGATTCAACTAATAAAGGCTTGTGTTATGAGAACTCTCGAAATTCAGAAGGCCCTGGTTCGACATCATCAGCCTAGAAGGTTTGTTGGAATTGACTCCTTTCTTCACGAACCTTATGTTCATATGGCTGTTGACGACAAGGAGTTCGGGGATGATAAAGAATTCTTCAGAGGTCTCAAAGTCTAGTAAATCTTCTTTAGAGAATTTATTTCTTGTGTTTTTAGAAAAATAACTAGGTTTTGGAATAGCCATTATTGTGAGTACACATAGCTATGTCCAACGATCATCTTCAATGTTTTTAGATTTATTTATTTAAATTCTAAGTTATTTGGAAGATGATTTTTGCAATTTTAATCTTTA
This sequence comes from Papaver armeniacum, assembly GCA_023531295.1. NCBI lineage: Eukaryota > Viridiplantae > Streptophyta > Magnoliopsida > Ranunculales > Papaveraceae > Papaver > Papaver armeniacum. The sequence continues at coordinate 43,637 of JAJJWW010006440.1, forward strand.
TGATTTTATATATTGCAAATTGTTATGGGATATGTTGTTTACGTCCGTGAACCTGTGACTATCCCATACTTGTCAAAAGTTATCTCTATTATGTCGGTATGAAAGTATTGATAGAAGATAGAATGAACTTTTGACATTACAAAAGTTAAAGCCTTTTATGTCATTGTTTTGATGGAAGAAAGGATAAAACTTTTGCTTACAAGGATTAAGTCTATTATATGTCATTGTGCAAATAGTGATGAAAAATAGGATGAATCCTTGTTTATTCCGCAGTATTGGTCGATCTCTGATCCACATTTTTGTGCATATACTATGTTGCTCCATAAGGTTCCTTATGTTTGAGCATGACCAACTAAATTGATCATTCTCTTATGGTTATTTTAGTTGTTGCTCCGTAAGTTCTCTTATGTCGAGCATGGCCAATTGAATTGATCACGCTCTTGTGGTTAATTTAGTTGTTATTTTTCGATTGCATTAATCATGGGTTCTCTTGTGATTAATTCAACTGAATATGTTGGATACAAATTCATGTCTTCATGTGATTTGATTTTATTCAAAAGAAAATCCTTCTTTTCTTGTTAAAAGCAAGGTCGCCTTTGTTGTTCTTTCGGGAATGCCATTTTATGGGGGAGAGTTCTTTTTGAACTTGTGCTTAATTGCCAAATCTTTGTGGGGAGTGCGGCTGTGGAATATTAAAGGGGTTATCTTGTATCTTTATAAACTCCTTGATGAATGCATTTTGCTTCGCCTTTATGATGGAATCTAAATAAGGTGATATGGTATTCTCTTTTGGTCATGAAGTATCTCTGTGAAAAATTCATGAGGATCCCACTAGTTTTCGTACCTTTGCCAATTTATATTGACAAAAAGGGGGAGAATTAATGTGTAGTGTGATACTACAAATACATACGGTTTACGGATCATTCTGTAAGGGGGTGTGGTTTTCATGTTGAGATGAAGTATTGACTAAGGGGGAGTGATACATATCACCATAGTATTGTTGTCAAAGTTGTGATACAATTGAACTTTGATGATGTGTAATAATACTATGACACTGTATAACAATGATTGAGAGCATTTTGTTTTTTCATTGTTATCGCTACGGATCTTTAACAACTATGATGCTGAACTTACAACCTTTAGGATCATGGAGTACTTGGAAGTGACGAAGATTTTGAGTCATGTTGAAGATGCCAAGGAGATCAAGCATTTGGATGAGAAGCTACAATTTTTACCTATTTTGTAAGTGAAAAATACTAGAACCCCCCTACTATATGGGTTCAATATATACAATCCCCACAAAATGGATCCTCCACTATCAACTCCATACTTTCAGAAAATGATACTACTAGGCCCAAAATATCAATTTTTCTTCAGATCTGACCCATAATTAATTATTCCGAATTTTAATAATGGCAACATTACCCTTTAGTATATATACAAGAGGAATACAAAAGATATTTTTCATTTCTCAATTATGTTTCTCTCTCTTCTCCATTTCTTTCTCTGTCGGCTGCATCGAATTCAGATCAACGAAGAAGAAGACGAATCGATCCGATTAGGTTTTAGTTGAATCTAGGTTAGGTTGATCTACAAATATGAATAAATTATTTAATCGATTTCATTTGAATCTAGGTTTAGTTGTTTCTAAGCTGCATCAGGTTAGGTTTTAGTTGGTTCGACTGGTTTTTTTGAAGATTTTGAATTGAATCTAAGTTTCAGTTGATTCGAAGTAGCAAAAATCATTTCCGGTTAGGTTTTTGATCAAGTTCATCATTCTTAGTTCGATTAGGTTTTTGATTTTTATTTTGATTGATTCTATTCAGACCTGAGAAGAAGAAGAACCTGATTGTTTTTTAATCAATCGAAGATCTTCAAATTCGTTTTAACCTTAATTACTTACTTTTTGTGCAGATTCAACAATGGAATCAAGAAGATCTTCAACATCAGCAGAAATGAAATCGTCGTATGAGCAAAGATCTGCAAATCAGTAAGATTTCTCTCGTTTTTACTTGAATCAACAGGTTTTAAATCTAGGTATGCGTTTAGATTATTATTATTTTTGTTGTTGTTGATGATTACTTGTTGTTATCAGTAATTGTAGAGGGTACTGATGTTCATCAATAGCGTTTATAGATTGTATGTACCATTTGTGTTGTTTATGTTGTTTAGTTTCGATTTGCTTGATTCTCTATTTTGGATAATTCAATTTGTCGTCGTTCTTGATACGTTTATCATTTAATTTCTGATTCGTGTGTATGTTTGACGAGTATGAAGAAGAGGAATTAGCGAAAATCGAGTTTTGAGTACTTATTTTGAATCTATCCCCCGAGGTTGTACCTAATACTTTGAAAAAAGCTGCTCAATCTGATAGTACTAGTTATACACTTTTGTTTTGAATTTCTTTAACTTGAATTGACACTCTTTAACAAATAAAATTCTTAGCTAATCCCTTTTTGAATAGAGATGGTGGTGTTGCGGCAGGTTTAGAGGAGGATTTGAAGTCAGTGGTGGTGTTTTTTGATTAATATTTCAATGTGATTGTGTTTCTCATTTTGATGATTATGAAAAACATGTGTAACTTTCGTCTATACATCCAAATTGCATGTGTAACTTGCGTCTACACATCCAAATTGCATGTGTAACTTGCATTTACACTATTCAGATGCATCTGTAACTCCCAGTTACACTAATCATATACATGTGTAACTCCTATTTACACTAGTCAAGTGCATGTAAAACTGGTTACACATTGTTGTGTGTATCGTTCTTTTATATCTCATAAAATCTTATTGTTTTTTGTTACTCTTCAGGTTGCCAATAACTCAATAAAGTGAACTGCTTATTTATGTGGTATTTTTGTAGGATGGTCTCCCTGGAATTGGAGTTTGCATTTGAAATGTTGAAATGAGGAGTAGGGGTGGAATTCATAATTGGGTAATTGTGGAATTCAGAATGGAACTGAGGACCAAGTGAAGAAGATTGTTGACACATTAATGGTGCTGAAATTGCATCCATAGATGTTGTTGGTGAGTTGATGTATTGATATTGTGAATATGCTATTACATTTGATATTTCTATGGATTAGAAGTATTTAAATGTAGTTGGGAATGTTTTTTGTACAGAGGTTGTGGTCAGTCCTCCATTTTGTGTTCCTTACCTTGGCTAAAAGTTCATTGTATCCTGAGATTCAAGTGGTTGCTTGCTGGGTGAAGAAAGAAGGTGCCTTCACTGATGAAGTTAGGTATGCATGTGTTCAGCCTTTGTGCATTTGATTAATTACTTTGCAAATCTGATCATCATCTCGTATTTGATTGAATTTATCCATCTATCCATCAGTACTATCCATATGCATGTGTAACTGGAAGTTACACAAGTTAGATGAATGTGTATCTCCTAATTACACATGTTATATGCATGTGTAACTTGAAGTTACACAAGTTAGATGCATGTGTATCTCCTAATTACACGTGTTATATGCATGTGTAACTGAGAGTTACACAAGTCAGCTGGTGTAAGCTTACACGATGATATGTCTCTATATGATTCTTGGTTCATTATGGTCAATGTATGATGGAAAATATTGAGTGGTGCTGACAATAATTTTGATTGCTTTATTTGTTTTTGAATTGTTTTTTATAGTGGAGAAATAAGTGGTTGCTTTGGCTTGTATAAGGGTCTTTGGAGCAATACTGCCGGTATGCCCTTTTGCCATTCTTCAATAATCTTTTTGTTTCTTTGATTGGGTAGTAATATTTCAAAGTTATGATGTTCTTTTATTTTGAATACATGAAACACTTGAGGTCTGTATATTAATGTAGCTTGACCAATCTAGGAATTGTAACCTGTTCATAAACATTTACACGATAGTTTTCAACAAGCTTTTGTTTTGATTATTTGATTTTGTAGTTAGCTTTTGAGATGGACATATAAATATTTGTAATGCTAAATGAGTATAAAAACAAGCTTTTTGTACATAGGTTGTGGTCGGTCCTCCAAAAACTGTAACACTGTGTTTTAGGTAACTTAGGCTTGCAAGTTCATGATAAATGGCATATGCCGTATGCAGGTGTAACTCCTAGTTACACTAGTCATATGCATGTGTAACTGAAAGTTACACAAGTCATATGCATGTGTATCTCCTAGTTACACATGTTATATGCATGTGTAACTCTCAGTTACATAAGTCAGCTGGTGTGTAACTATATCTGAAGTTTTTGTATGAATCTGATTTTTCAGTGTTTGTAGAGTTCGATGAAAAGTACATTTCGCTTTGATTATTTTTTTTTTGTTTCTTTATTTTTTTGTCCATCCAACCTAATCCCTTGGATGTTTATTTTTTGTTTACAGATGTGCAAGTATATTGGAATCGAGAAAGACAAAAAAGGAAGGAAACATTTTTACTATAGGATATAATGGGTGTCTAGGATTTTGATTTCCATATTTCGTGTTTTAATTCGTTTATTGTGTTCAAACAACCAATTACAATAATTGTAGTAATTGATGAACGGACAAATTATTGTAAATGAAAATTAAAGTAATACATGTATTTTCTGATGAGTAACTTGTAAATACACGTACATATAGCATGTGTAATAAAAAGTTACACATGCATATAACATGTGTAACTTGTAGATACACATGCCATAAGCATGTGTAACTTCTGCGTACACATGTGTAACTACATAGTATATGGCATGTGTAACTTTTGCGTACACATGTGTAACTACATAGTATACATCTATGTATAAGTGTAACTTTGCATTACATATTTTGTATGAATGTGTAACTTCTGGATACACATGTCATATGCATGTGTAACTTATGTGTACACATCCATATGTTTGTGGTGGTCGGCGATGGTGGAGGGAGGTGGTTGGCGGTGGAGGGTGGTGGCGGCGGCGACAGCGGTGGTCGGAGGTGGATGGCGGTGGTGTTTTGACTGTGGTGGTCGGAGGTGGTTTCTGGCGGTGGTGGTCGGAGGTGGATAATAGTGGTGGTTTGACGGTGGTGGTTGGTGGTGGTGGTGGTCAGAAGTGGTTGTTGGCGGTGGTGGTCGGAGGTGGCTGGCGGCGGTGGTGGTCGGAGGTGGTTGGCGGTGGATGTGGTGGTCGGAGGTGGTTGGAACATCATCACACTATATTTTAATAATGTTGGGCCTAAATTTAAAATTTATTTAATTATGGGCTTGACAATATGCATAAGGGTATCAAGGTCTTTTAATAATTTGAAGCCTGGTTTTAAAACTCTTTTAATTAAGGGCCTCATATTATGGGTTATCCATAGGTTGAGCCTTAGCCTAATTTCCCCGTTTGTTGTAATCCATATGTATTGATAGTTTTGTCACTAAAATTGACAAAGGGGGAGATTGTTAGAGCACTACTCGGTCGAAATCGCATGTGTTGCTATCTCAAGCATGTTTATCAATGTTAGTGATCAAAACTATAAGTCTTGATTTATAGCATATTTATAGATTTCTCAGACTAGGACATAGATTGTGTAGTTGAGCTTGGTTTTCACGGAGTTTATCATTTGAAGACGAAGAACTACTAAGGGGAGCTTGTGGAACTTCTTCGACAAAAGGTATGTGGAGACTTGAACTCATCTATCACTTGGAAAGTCTATTTCTACTATCTCCTTGTTTATGGGTGAAAACTATTTCGCTTAGGTTTTGGTAATTTGGGGTGTGTGGATGAGAAATGAGTTTAAACCTTAAACAAATGCACTACACGGGAGTGCTTGTAGATTCGAGAAATCAATCTGTGCAAATCCGGCCTAAACCAAGAAATGGCCGTTCCAGACTTGTTTTGGTCACAAAGTGAATGAGATGGGGTTGATCTTAGGGAGGGAAGCGAAGAAGGTGTTGAGATTGTGAAGGTGTTGGCTATGTATGACTTGTATCAGAAAGCTGAACTGGCTTGCAGGATGTAAGCTATCAGTTCCGGTGTTTGAATATGATGGTATCAACACTTGCCTCTATTGTCTGGACTTGTTCCTGTTGTTGGAAATAGGGAGGAGAACCTATTTATACAAGTCATTTGAGCCTTATTCACGTCTCTCATGGGAATTGGAGGAAGAGGAGTGATGGAGTAGTGGAGTTGTGTGTTAGTGTTACACGACTAGTCTTGCCCACTTCTCCTGTCATCTCTAACCGTCCATGACTTCCTGACACGTTCTTGTGATGGCGCGTTGCACGCTGCACGCTGTAAACCGCCAGACCAATACCCCAGTATGTATCCCCCAGTTTGTGACATGATTGATATCTCGAGTGTGTGGATCATGGGATCCACAGAAAATAGCATGTAATGCTCGATTAAATAACTAAGTTATTTAGGAAGTCGATACCTGTGAAGTATCGTGTGTATTCTATGCAGGTACTGCATCATGATGTGGTAAAGTGACGGGTGGTGATCACCATGACGCCTCACTGACCAATTAACTCTTGACCAGGGTTGTATAACCAAGCCGGTGAAGTTGGACGGACGATGATCTTTGAGACACTCATCTGCGACCGTTGATGGAATTAGGGTTTTTGAAGAGGTGCGCAAGCATCACTCTTCAGGTTGGTCGAATCCAAGCTTCGGATACAATTTTGACAGGGACGATCGTGCATGTGTGTAGACGACATGACGGTGTAGGCGCCCATATCTCATTGTCTCGTGAAAGTGTGATCTGGGCCACTCAATTTGTCCGGCGAAGTTGAGTGGTCGAGATCAATTTGCAACAGAAATTTGGTGCCGCAAAAGCCGCGCATCACGTCAATTTTGGGCGCGCGTTCCAAGACGACCAAGCTTGGTCGGTCTTGGCCGATCAGCCCGGCGTGCATACGGTGGGATGGTGTATATACTTGTACTTCATCATCCCATAGAAACGTGATCTAAGCCACTCAATTTGTCCGGTAAACTTGAGCGGTCGAGATCAGTTTGTGGTTGGGAAGTGTGACCACGCCTAGCTTGGGCGCGCGAATCAAGGTGTACAACCAAGTTTGGTCTTGGCCGATCGGGTGTGAAGATAGGTGGGCCCGCAGTGATCATGTTGATACTTACCGGACCTGCTTAGTCTATTCCTCGGCCTTAATTCGCGCAGGAGAAAATGGACGCTCGTGATTGTTCAAACCCTAATTAGGGTTTCACCGGCCGTGCGTCATGCCTTGTTTGGGCGCACGAATTGGAACGACCAACTATAGTTGGTCCTGACCGATCGGTCATGTATGTAGGCGGGCCCAAGGTGTTTGTGTTGACATGCTCTGGGCCCTTTGAATCTACATCTACACCCTCCATCTATGCCTGCGAAGATGGACGGTTGAGACTATTTTGCGATACATGTAATGTGACGCAAACCCTAATTTAGGGTTTTTCGTCCATACTGCTTTGGCTTGGACGGTTTGGCAAGCTATGCCACCCTTTTGGGGAGACCGACCATGCGGGGCCCGCGTTGGGTCGGTGGTGAATATTCCAATACCTGCTTGGGGTCATGGATTTAATCTAAGCCATCCAATCATGCTGGTGAAGTTGGATGGTCGTGATCGTTCCCGAGACCGATATGGTCAGTCCAGTTCAAATATGCTCAATCGGGCTAGTATAACACACCGAGAGTTATAGCTTTGTATGGGTATTTCGTACATGCTTCATTATTAATGCTTGGAGATTCGTGTTGCTCTCACGAGAAAAACACTCGATCGTCATGCCGCACCTAATAATGAATACAGGAAATACAAGGATGGATATGCATTAATTAATGATGCTGTAAATTCACAGGGTATATGGGATTGTTGCTACATGCTCCAACCTGGATGAATTTTGTGTATTTAATTCACAGAATACTGGGATTATTGCCACATGCTCCATTCAAGGTGAATTAGTAAAGTGAAGAAGTATTCATCACTTATCAATGGCTTTATCTTTTGCAAGATGTTAGCGGATAATTTTGGCTTTTACAATTTTATCCTTAAATGAAAATCCACCATCAACACTCCTATATTGAGACATAAGTCGTGTTACGATATAGTTTTCTCTATACACATTTGAGATTTCGAGCTGAGTATATCTCGCTTACATATTTCTCGAAATATGTGTTGGTAAGCTTTCGCTTCGACCAAGTTCATCTTATATCATGAGAAAAACTGCCGAGTAACATCTTACATAGTTTGTGTGATACAATCATTTGGTGTAGGCTTGGAATGTTTCGATAATGATTATTTCAATATCTTGAAAATTGCTTTGATGCTAATAGTGTGTGAAAACGACTATTATCATTATAGAAGAATGTTTCAATGATTGAAATATTCTTGTTTCGAATCTTGTAACCATCTTTGGATATAAGCATAGTGTGTTCGCACATTAGTGTATAAGTCCAAAACCGGGAACCTAAACTATGCATACTTGTGTGTATACAAAAAGGTTCTAGGAGACTGGGTAAGTATGCGTACCCATAAGCATACTGGCGGAAGTTCACGTCCGTGAATTTCTGCTGAGTTTGAAAACCAAAACAAAACTTATCTGGTTACCTAAAGTACGCGTACGCGTACATGTACTGGCGGAAAGTTCACGCCCGTGAATTTCTGCTGAGTTTGAAAACTAAAACAAACTCAAATCCGGTTACTTAAGTACGCATACCCGTACGCATACTTAAGTGTGTTACTTTTCTAAAATCGGTTGTACGTGAACCTAAACATTTATCAATAAGGAATGCAATCTTTGCAAACCGTGGCTATAATGTTCATGTATTGATTCGAGTGATTCAAACCGATTTTGCTTCAATTGTGTTCTTGTATAATTCTATGAGAATATAGCAATTGAACAACTCTTTAACTAGTTTCATTTGAGTCATTTGAACTAGTTATGGTTAAGATGAATAAGGTTGATATGAGAGTGATCATATGGCTAACCTCGGTTAACTATTTGTGAACCAACATGGTGTACACGTTTAGGTACGGTTACATAAACCTAAATGAGGGTACATTTCATTTGTGGGTAACAAGCTAAGTTCGATCTAACGGTTGAAAGATATTAGCTTGGGTGAATCAGGTTTTTCATCTAACGGTGAATATTGAATGCTTTGTTACCAAGGTAACTTGGATTGCAAACCCTAATTTGAAAACTATATAAAGGAGAATTCTAACAACTGGGAAACCTAATCCCCACACCTCCTGTGTGTTACTAGTTGCATAACTAGAGTCGATTCTCCTTTAACCTTAGGTTTCTTCTCGAGACCCTATAGGTTAACGAATTGAAGACTTCATTGGGATTGTGAAGACAGACCCAACTATTATCTTGTAGTTGCGTGATATGATCTTGCCGTTTATATCGCGTTGATTTACATTGATTGACACTTGAATATTGGTCTTTGGTACCGTTCAAGTTACTCCTCTTATATTCGATCAAGCTCGCAGATTTCTATTTGCTGATTGCGGATTGAATTAAGAGTTAGAGATATTAAACTCTTTGATATACTTTACTCTAGATTGAGTCTAACTGTCTAGTTGATTCTCTATAAAGTGTATTGGAGTAAGTCCTCTCAGATTGCTAAACGAATTGTTGGGTATGGTTGTTAGACCCCCGTATTTTCACTAACCGATACAAAGGAGTCTATATTGATTAAATGTAAGAGCCTTTGTACTCAACTACATCACTAGTTAATTTTGAGAGTATTGGAGATTGAATACGGTGGTTACTGAAATAGATTAGTCCTTTACTATTTCGGAATATGATCCAAGTAGTTGAGTGACAGAAGTCTTCACAACATGTGAAGCGACTTAAGATAGTGGACTTTATCTTAGGATTTATGTGCGTAGACAATATTGGTTGTAGCCGCAGGGATACTAAAGGAACTGAATAACTTAGAGTTAGGTTACTTTGTCTCAACTATACGGAGTTGGTATTAGTCTTTGTATAACGGCTTAATTCTGATAGTATTCAAAACTGGACTAGATCCCCGGGGTTTTCTATATTTGTGATTTCCTCATTAACAAAATCTTGCGTGCTATGTGATTTTATTTACTTCCACATTATATTGATTTGTCTTTATGATTAAAGTAAATACTTGTACATTTATCCAACACTTGGTTTGATCTCATAGTTTGTTCGAATTTTATACTTCATCTATATACCAAGTGTATATTCTGTGGTTGTCATCTTCTTTATTACGTCACACAAGGTATATCTTGAATAGGTTGATATCGAAAATATTGTGATCGTACTTGGTATCGTCGTCATTTCAGGTACATACCCATCCTCAAGGAAACAAACCTTGACTTCTTAGGTTCAGTTACATTAGAACTACTAGAAGAACTACTGCAAGCATTATTTCCAACCTCGACAACCAATTCAAAACTCTTATGACCTAATTTACAATGGCAATGAGATGTAGAACATCAAAGTAGAACATCAAAATCTACTAACACAAACTACTTTCCTTTATTAAAAGAGAAATTGATATGTTGTGGAAATAAATGAGTTTACTTATGACAAACAATTGTTTTCAAGGAATTTAGAGTTGTGTTGATATCGACATGATGAGCTAAAAAAGTCACTCAAATAATGAATTACATCTAGTGAACTAACAAAAGACATTTCAACCTGCAAAACAAACACATGTAAGGAGGTTATGCTGAAAATTACAGCTAGTGAACTAACAAAAGACATTTCAAGTGTATCATTTATATTATTCATATCTATGATTCAATTTAAAAAAAACTAGAATATGAAGCTTAGTAAATAAGTTGTATAAAAAAGTTGGAATCTCAAATTAATTAATGGTATAACAAAAATTCAAAAAGAAATTACGCTAACAACAATTTGTATTGAAAATCAAATTGAAACTCTCAAAATTGGGAAAAGATCTCATTTCATTTATTACTCAGATTAGACTCCAATGGCTTAGGTAAAAGGGATGGGCGTGCTACGACCTTTAGATTTGAACCAAGTCGATTAACTACATTGATCTAAACAACTTGAATCTCAAACTAGTTAATTGACTTGAATCTACATTGATCTAAATGACTTGAATCTCAAATTCGAAAAAAACTATGATTTGTTTTAACCTCAACTTGATACAATAGCTTCTTGGAAAATCGATTCAGCAAATCTATGGAAGTTTTAAATTCAACAAAAAAACTGCCAAAATCAAAGCTAAAATCGAACTCTTATCTTGCAGAGCTCCTTATATGAGAATTAATCAGCTAAAAAAATATCTAAATATTCTTCCAAAACCCTAAAAAAATTATATAAAAAAAAAGATCTAAACTTATAGAGAATCTAGATATAATAGAAGTCAAACAAAACACAAAATAAATCGAAAGGAAATTTTTTTAGAAAAAAAGTACCTCTGGAGAGAAAATATGGAAGGTTAGTTTGGGGAATAAGAAAAAAGAAAAACAGTAAATATATTTACCATCAACACTTTTTACCAACAAAGTTAACTTGGCAGAACACTTTGCCAATATTATTTTTACCATTCAGAGCCCAAAACCAGAAAATTACCTTACCCAAAACCCTAAATATATTTACCATCAACACTTTTTACCACATATCAATGTTTTAATCACCTTTGGCAGGTTGTGCCAACATTCTTGTACATCAAACTCAGAAAAGACAAACCCCTTAATGGTTTACCAACTTCACCTCTCATCATGCTTACGTATAGAATGTACGTAACAAGAAAAATGTTAATTTGGATTATTGGGCAAGTTGTTGTTTTGTATTGTTGTTACCAATCCCACGTGAATTTGAAGCTCCAATCCTTTCCAGTATCTCTGAAAAGCAAGGTGGAAGGGGACAAATCGAATGACAGGAATTTTTTGCTTAAAAACAATAGCAGAAAAGCCAACACAATATTACATTACTTCTCACCCGTGCACTCTTCAAACCATATTCAACCATCTTATATTTTCCATTTTAAGGTCCAGTCTTCAACAAAAGATAACATTTGTCCTCATCTCCACATCTTAATAGTATGTCAATATCAACAGAGAAGTACCAAAGCTAGAATCTTTTATATTCATATACATATTTTATTTCAAAAGCCAGCTCCTCCTCTTACTAGATATTCTCTCATATTCATCATTTTTATAAGTTACATGGAGTCTTCAAGTTCTCAAGACAATACTCACTCTACAAACTTAGATATTCAAAACTTTACTTCTCAAATGGTTGAAAAGTTAAATCTACCCTCAACCCTCTCTGAACCAGTTTTCATTGATAAGACTGTTATCTTAGCTGAATCTGAAAATAACTGGAAATGGTGTATGGTAGGGCATTCATGCTGTGAAACTTTGGTTCCCACATCTTCAATTCGCTATTATATCTGCAATCAATGTCCACTAGCTCACACCTAATGTCACTAGTTTCAATGGTCTAAGAAACAAAGTTCTTATAAGGTTTCTAGCAGAAAATGATTTCAATAGAGTAAATGAGCAACATCCTTGGTTTACGTGTAATGGTTCTTAGAGTTGTTCCCCCAACAGGATGGCCAGCAAACTATCAAGTTTCATTCGCATAAGAAATTATGTGGCTAATCTTATGCTATATTCCAAAGGAATGTACTGAATTTGAGGATCTTCAAAAGCTTACTTTCAAAATAGGTAAATTAATCGAAGCTCAAGAACCTTATGGAAATCATCCCTTGAAGAAGAATGTTAAAGTTTGTGTCAGGATTTCTGTTCAAAAAGCTCTACCTGATGATATTCCTCTCTTTACTAGTGGAAGAACTCAATTTTTTCTCAACGAATGCAGATACGTTAAGGTAACGCGTTACTTCTGTACCTCATGCCGTGTTATTGATAACAAAGACGCTGATTTTTCTACTTGGAGAATGAAGCAGAAAGTTATTAAGGAAGCAGCCTCATCGAACACCAGATACTCTCTTCCAGCAGTCTCTAGACTCATGATGCCGCAAAAGCCAGTTATTCAATGACCTGCTTCTACCTCTAACATAGTGGTAAATGATACTATCATGACTCCTAGTGATGTTGTTGTAGATACTCAAGATGATTCTCCTAATGTTCTTCCTAGTGAAAAAGGAAAATCTAAATATAATATCCAAAATGTTAAAATACTGTTCAAAAGGGTTTGGCAAGTAATCTACAAATGGGTCATTTTTTTAACCGATCAACTGCTCTAAAAATCTTTGATGTTGGTCCGATTCAACAAAGCTCAACTCAGTTAAATAATGGTCTACCAGTCATCTTCAAATAAGTTACTACTTAGAACGTGACAATTGATGCTTCAATTCCTCTCCCTGAGTCTTCAAATCGGTGCCCGATTCGAACCACTAACTCGTCCAGAAGGTTTAAAACAGCGGCTGCTCCGACTCATAAAGCTGTTATCACTAGAGAAGAAGTTATTTCCTCGGCCGCTGAACATGATGCTCTATCAAATCTCAAAAGGAAGATCAACCCCATAGCTGATTTGAGAAAACGTACCAGATTCTGAACCTGATTATGCAAAACTATGACTTCATATTACCAAATTGGGCGACTTCTTTACTATCAATCTTTCTAATTATACCCTCAATACCCATTCCTTGGTTGACCCTTATGGTAGTTATAATGTACCTGCTGACACTTCCCCGAGCAACAATGGTGTCCGCAATAATTCTCTTTATGGGGCTATACTCTGAGTCTCAATTCTACCCAAGATGCTACTCAAATTGGTGTTTCTACTGATGCTCAGCATGGTGGTGGGTCTGATTCTACCAATCAGGTAAACTCAATTCCTTCCCCCCCTTTGAATGATCCTCTCAATGTTGTTTTGCCTATGAATTCCTTCCCTGTAAATATTGTCAATATGATGTGTTGGAATGTTAGAGGCTTTGGTAAAAAACTGCTTATGAGCTTAGCATTCTATGTAGAAACATCAACCCTGATATTATCTTCCTTTTTGAAACTAAGATGAATAAAGATTTGGCTGCTAGAAGAATAAGAAATATGGGATTTCCTTGTACTTTCAATGTTCCAAGTATCGGAAGAAGTGGTGGGCTAGTTCTGGCATGGAAAAAGAGATTACTCTCAATGTTTTATCCTCAAGCTCGGGAGGCATCTATGTCACTACCAATGATATTATCTATTCAAAACTTTGTCACATCCATTTCATTTATGGTGAACCTAATAGTAGCTTAAAACAAGCCTTCTGGGATAATCAGTGCCAAATTCTATCTACACCTCTAGATGAACCTGTTTTCTTTGTAGGTGACTTTAATGCCCTCTTAGGTATTGAGGACAAGAATGGTGGCTTAGAAGTAGAAGATTCTGATTTTTTAAACCTTAGGAATATTTGCAATGTGTTTAATTTACATGATCGTGGTTTTTCTGGTTCTAGATTTAGTTGGTCTAATATGCAACAAGGTGAAGACCTTATTCTTGAAAGATTGGATAAATGTCTTATTAATCAAATTGCGGAACAATTATTTCCTAAACTTTATGTTAATAACTTACCTAGAGATTCCTCTGATCATTGTCTTATGCATATTGGTTTTAATTATGATGATATTAGCATGCCTAGGCCTTTCAATTTTATGGCCATGTGGATTGAAGATCCCACTTATAGAGACATTATAGCTAATTCTTGGTCTGTCAATGTGGTGGTATCTCCTGCTTTCAAACTGAAAGCTAAGCTCCTTAATTAAAAAATGCCTTCGTGAGTGGAACAAATCATCTTTTGGTAACATTCAGACCAATATCAGAACTACTAGAGGGGATTTAGTTGATATTCAAACTTCTAACCCAACTGACTCTAACTCCATTTCTAGACTTAGAGCCATACTGGAGTATTTGTATAACCTAGAAGAGTTATACTGGAAGGATAAATCTAAGGAAGTTTGGCTCATGGAAGAAGATAAAAATTCTCCTTATTTCCATTTTGTCACTCTTTTCAGAATAAAAAGAAACGCCAAAAAGAAACGCCATCAAGATGAAATCCTCCAAGGATTAAGAATTCTAACTCCCGATGGTTTTACATGTCTTTTTCAACAATTTCAAGATGAAATCCTCCAAGATCTTCCTGTAAAATTTTCTTAGATGAGAATAACTCACATCTAAATTCTCCCATTTTGGTCTTGCTAATTGTTGATGGTGGATTTTCGTTTAAGGTTAAAAAAAGCCGACATCTTGTAAAAGATAAAGCCATTTATAAGTGGTCCCAAGATGGTTTTACATGTCTTTTTTACCAAAAGCATTGGGATATAGTTGGTGAGGCTGTTGTTGATATGACACAAACCTATTTTTGTACTGGGCATATTGCCAAAATTTTCAACCATACCAACATAGCTCTCATACCTAAGGTCCCTCTTGTTGAGCTTGTCTCTCAGTATAGACCTATTGGCCTCTGTAACTTCATTTACAAAATCTTATACAAAACCTTAGACAATAGACTCCAACCTTTTGTGAACAATCTTATTTCTCAAAATCAGAGTGCCTTTGTTCCTAAGAGAAGCATCTTTGACAACAGTCTTCTTGCTAATGAAGCTATTTATGTTGTAAATCATCATAAGAAGATTGATGGTATTGCAGCTATAAAACTTGACATGTCTAAAGCCTATGATAAACTTAAATAGTCTTTTCTTAAAAAGTTGTTTTTTTTTTTAAATGGGTCTTTCTGACCATTAGGTTAAGCTTATTAATCAATGCTTGTCTTTTGTTTCTTACTCTGTCTTGTTGAACGGGAGGCTTACTGGTCTCATTAAGCCTAAAAGAGGTTTGAGACAAGGTGACCCTCTCTCCCCTTACTTGTATATTATCTGTTCTGAGGCTTTGTCTGCATATATTGATGCTCTCTCTACACCCCCCACCCCCATGACCCATTTTATGTTTGATGATGACTCTTTGCTTTTATCTAAAGCTACCATAAAAGATTTTGAAACTATTAAGGATTATTTGCAAAAATACTGCTTAGCCTCTGGTCAGGAGATAAACTTTGATAAATCTGGTATTCTGTTTAGTAAAAAAATTCCCGAATCCTTAAAATTTCGTTTGGCTAACATTCTTGACATTCATAATAGAGATTTAGGTAGAAAGTATTTAGGTACTCCTACTGTTTTTCAATCTTCTAAAATCCAAACTCATATGAGTATCTTACAGGCTGTTGATGCTAGAATTTTTCTATGGTTTCATAAACTTTTATCTCAGGCTGCTAGAACCACTTTGATTAAACATGTTGGTCAAGCTATTCCTCTTTATCATATGGGAGCTTTTCTTATTCCTAAATATTTGTGTAGGAAAATTATTTCCCATCTTTGTAAGATTTGGTGGGGGAAAACTTTAGACCCAAAGGATAGAAAATTGCATCTGCTAGGTTGGGATATCCTCTGCTCCCCCAAATCCGAGGGAAGCTTAGGGCTTAGGAAAGCTGAGTTGAATAACTTAGCTATGCTTGCTAAAAATGCCTGGAAAATTATTAAAAATCCTGACTGCCTTTTAGCTCAGATTCTAAGTATTTCCCTAATACTAATTTTCTGAATGCTAAGTGTCCAGATACCTGTTCTTAGACCTGGAAATATTTGCATGCTGTTAAAAAAATCATTAAACCTTTTATTTACTGGATTGTTGGTGATGGCAATTTTATAGACCTTTGATGTGAAAAATGGATCCCAACTTTAGGATATGCCACACCCAACCCTCTTGTCCCTGCTAACCCCAGCATTAAAGTTTCTTATTTTATTAATCCTACCTCTAGGTCTTGGGATATTAGTAGACTCAATACCCATTTCGATGATGCTTCTGTTGAGAAAATTATCACTATTCCCTTAAGCCAACTTTACACTCCTGACATGAGGGCTTGGGATCTTTCAAAGAATGACAAATTTTCCTCTAAATCTGCCTTTTTTGTTTGGAAAGCTGCTAAGAATGTTATACCAACTAGGAATGTTCTCAATACTAGAATGCCTATGAATGTTGTTGATTGTACTAGATGTTGTCACCCTAATGAATCTGTTATGCATGCTTTGGTTTTGTGTCCCTTTGCCAGTCATGTTTGGTTTCTCTCTTGTCTGTGTGTTAACACTCATGCTTTTAGTAACACGACTTTTATTGATTGCTTGATGTTCTGGTTAATTGATCCTAGTTCTAAGTTGCCTGATGAATCCCAATGTTTTTTTGTTACTATCCTTTGGTCCCTATGGAGTAGCAGAAACAACTTAGTCTTTCAAAACACTAAGGAATCTCACTTAGTTGTCCTGAATAGAGCCAAAGCCATGCTTCTGACTAGAAAACCAAAACTCAACATTAGCACCTTTGTTCCTATTGGTTTGTTGGATAAATGGATGCCTCCTCCTCTTAGTTGGATAAAATGCAATACTGATGGTGCTTTTCATGAAACTTCTTTGGATAATGGAGCAGGCTATGTGATGAGAGACTTTACAGGGAAAGCTTCTTTTTGTGCTGTTGTGGTTTTTGAAGTCCAGTCTGCCGTTGAAGCTGAATCTAGAGCTATTTGGGATGTGTTAAAAAAAGCAGTGGAGCAGAAACTTACTCACATCATTGTAGAAAGTGATGCTCAAGATCTTATCAATCTTTTCTCCTCTGGGCAGTTTGATGGTGATACTAGGACAAATGCTTTTTTTAAAGACATTCTGTTATTTTTCTTCAAAGTTAGAAGATTGTATTTTTACATTTTAACCTGGGTTATGTAATTATGTGGCTCATGATCTAGCTCAGTGGGCAAAACAACACAAGTCTACAATGTACTGGTCTGTGCCTCCAATCTGGCTCTTGCCAGTTGTTGAGGGGATCATTAGCCTTGTTGAAGACCTTCGTCTATTAAAAAAAATAACTTTTAAGTCTAGCTAAGATTGAGCACTAAGCAGGATCGTTCCCTATGAAAACCTGAACAAATTAAAAGGAGAGGACTTACGTGGGCTGAATGTCACAGCCCATACTCATTAGCCTTTCCTATCCTTCATCCGTAAAGAATCTAAAAAAAAAAAAACAACCTTGCACTCTCTGCCTCTCTGGCACCCAAGAATTGAGTGCATGCGTTCCTTCGTACATCACTGAAAATGTGTCAATCTTGCCTTTTGTAGCACCCAAAAATTGGGTGCACTCACGACCAAACTTCCAAAAGTCAATCGTCTGGTTCATTTTCGAGATTTTACGGAAGTGATTGATAACCAACTACTCTAAGACAAGGAGTTGCATCTTACTCAATAATTCTGCATATCAAGATCTCCCGACTGTAATCGATCACATGCAAGATCTCCTACGAAAGTGGTAATAATTAACTAATGACTGATTTGAGTTTCAGTTTCAGTTTCATTTATTGGATCTCGATTACATAAATATACATGTATTGTACTATATACAGTAAATTCGGTAACTTGTTAGATGAATAAAGCAGCAAATCATTATTACATCAGTATTTTTTATCTTGATTGTGAAGCGGGCTAGTAGTTTCAATATTTCAGTACTAATTCAAATCACTGCACTTTTTGCTTTTAGCATTTCTAATTAATCTCGCACTTTAACCACACCCTCGTCTACATCTACAAGTTACCTGCGACGACATATTTATTTATGTAAATTTGCAAATTGGCGTCTCTCTGGTAGAAATGTTAACGTCGGTGACAAATTTCCCCAGAGTGCGAAACTCGCATAAATATTAATCAGTTCTAGCATTTGCTTAATCAGCCACGAGTTTATTGGCGATCCGCAAAACAACAGGTTATAGTTGCAATTGGTGTTCGATCCTGAAGAGAAGGAAGAGATTTTCGAAAAGTGGGTTAATATCGTAGCTGCTACGTTAAAGAGTTAGCTTAGCCGCTTCTAGAAAGAACAACGCATCATAATATTCAAGACATGACAATTTGACATTCACTTTCCTTCCATCTTACAGAATTCCAACTCCATCAAAAGTCAAATTTCGTTTATTTTTCCTTTTTAGCAATTCAGGTCCAAATATGTATACTAAATGTCATGAACATAATAAATCGAGGAGACTTACTGGACCTCTTTTTCACATTTTCGAAAATTCAAATGCATTATAAATCAGAAACCTTACTAGGGTCGGGGATCTACCGCGTTAACTTGCGTGGTATACTGAAGAGTTTGGTGCAACGCAGAACGTGAGGGAGGGACTGAAACTGATGGTGATGGAGTTACGTTAGAGTCACGCACAAAGAGCCAGCTACGTTCTTCTATAGAAACAGAATATCCTTTACCTTGTGACAAAGTTGTACTCAAGATAGTTAGGACGGGTGGAGCACAATTTTGGCTACTTAGTATTTGAGAAAATATTTGATGGGGGCGTTTTTTTGAAGGGGGCATGGGGACAAATGATATGTTGACACGTGCATTTGATATTAATGAATTATGTTTCCAAAAATACCAACATCAATTAAGAAAACAAATTTTCTCTCCAAAATTACACTTCTTTTATATTTTTGGAAACATAATTCATTAATATCAAATGCACGTGTCAACATATCATTTGTCCCCCATGCCCCCTTCAAAAAAACGCCCCCATCAAATATTTTCTCCTTAGTATTTGACCCTTCGCATGTTTTCTACGTAACTTTCTTTTACTTTTTATGGCATACTAGTTTGAAACCCGTGCTACGCACCGGGACTGTTGGAATTTTTTACATC
Organism: Papaver armeniacum; assembly: GCA_023531295.1. Taxonomy (NCBI): domain Eukaryota; kingdom Viridiplantae; phylum Streptophyta; class Magnoliopsida; order Ranunculales; family Papaveraceae; genus Papaver; species Papaver armeniacum. Next base: position 63,210 of record JAJJWW010006440.1, read on the forward strand.
GTTGGTTCATGTCCATTGAGGCGGGGCTTCGCCCCGCACCCGTCCGGAAAGGGATCCCACTTGACAACTGCTGTTAAAATGAAAAGACCAATTATCATTTGATTAAATGTTGGAACCAAATTCACCAAATTGTTTAAATTTTTGGAGAACAAAAAAGTTATCTTAAAGAACATACTTTTGAAATATTATATTACCAAATTTTGAAATCAGTAAGTAGTCAATGATATTGATAACATTAGTACTTTAACGAAAATTGGTAAGGCTAGATTTATAGTTTGTTACTCAAAAGAGCACTATAACTACCCTTGATCCTGCTAGATTTTAGAACACAGATTTCTTTGTTAATCAATTTTTGCAACTTAAAAGTAAAAAAATAAAGTAATAATAATATTATACCAAAAACCCCCAATAATGGCTTCCAGTTCGGCCAAATTTCACCTGTTATACTCTGCCCACCTACCTTACATACAATATCATATACTTGTGTTAATAATCAAGCGCATAATTCAACTGCTTCTTTAGGCTCCAACTCCCCGTAGTAAAATAAAAGATTATACTCACTATATACTTGTATCAATAGTTGATATTAGAAACTCTGGAAAAAAATAATAATAATAATGTCGGATAGATTGTAATCTCTGAATAGTGGAGCGCATGATTCCCGTTGAAGAAGAAGATATAAAAATAAACATTGATATATCTTTCTTAGAAAACCCGTGTTACGCATTGGGTATAGTGAGAATGGGGCTTTGCCACGCACCCGTCTCGGAAGAGGTCACAAATAACAACTGCAATGTGTAATGAAAACACCAACTATCATTTAATAAATTAACAGTTGGAACCAAATTCACCAATATGTATTTATTAAAGTATTGGAGATTGAAAAATCCTCTTAAACAAAATACTTTTGAAAAATTATACCAACTTTTAAAATTAGTTAGTAGTTCATGACATTGCCAAAATCAGTATTATAGTTAAATATAACATCACACTCGCTATATAGCTGTATCGATATCTAGACATTAAAAAAACGCGATATTAATATAAAATATATTGCAACTCTTTAGGATTACCAACCTATAAAGCATATGAAGTGCTTTCCGTTAAAGAAGATGTAATCAAAAAAATGCAAAAGATGTAATCAAGAAAATGCATTGATATATTTTTTTATTTAGAAATCATGTATTCGCGTTAAGAATCAAGCGGCCAATTCAACTGCTTTTCCAGCTCCAACTTCTTTCAGAATGAAAATTTACACTCACTATACATGTATTGATATCTAACATTAGAGACATTAAAATAATCTAGATAGCCAACTCTATATAGAGCAAAATATATGAAGTGCTTCCCGTCAAAGAATATGTATTTAAGAAAATGAAAAAACCACACACACTATATAGTTGTATTGTATCATGACATTAGAGAACACTAAAAATGCGATATTAACATAATACAGATTGCCAATTCTAAATAATGCAAAGCATATGAAATGCTTCCCGTCAAAGAAGATATAACAAAAGGAAATGCACTATATATCTTTCTTCAGAAATCAAACATCATATGAAATACTTCCCGTCAAAGAAGATATGATAAAGGAAATGCACTAATATATATCTTTCTTTAGAAATCAAACATGTATTCTAATATCACAGTCACTATACATGTATTGATATCTAACATTAGAGATATTAAAATAATCTAGATAGCCAACTCTATATAGAGCAAAATATATGAAGTGCTTCTCGTCAAAGAATATGTATTTAAGAAAATGAAAAAACCACACACACTATATAGTTGTATTGTATCATGACATTAGTGAACACTAAAAAATGCGATATTAACATAATACAGATTGCCAACTCTAAATAGTGCAAAGCATATGAAATGCTTCCCGTCAAAGAAGATATAACAAAAGGAAATGCACTAATATATATCTTTCTTCATAAATCAAACATGTATTCTAACTTCTAGTGTGAGGCTTTTCTTGCGCTCCTCGATGCAAGAGGCACCTACAGAATGCAGTGAAATAGACAAAAAAAAAAAAAACATTATATGCAAAACCCCATCAAAATAAATAGAAGAAAAAAATACCTCAAATCATATCTGGTTCGAAATGACAAACTCATAATTTAATGAGAATTCAAACCCTAATATTTATTTGTTTGGTTTGAACTAAGAAACCACCGTACAAAACCACAAAACCAAAAAATAAATAAAAATGAAATCAGTCAAAAATACGTGGGAGCTTTTAGATTCCCAACCTACTCTTTTATATTTAATAGATGACCCAACAGGAAGCATTTCATTTCCATATAATTCATTTGAAGATTTTTTTTGTTCTTGCAATGTGTCATTTTATTCCAGGGAATTAATATGTTCCAGGATAATTAAATGAACCTGACGTAATTCGATCATCTTATTCGGAATCATATCTAGGAAAAACATATTGTAGTTCTTATTTCAATCCAAATGTAGATATTTTCAACGAAATTGAGTATCCAGGCAAATGTTCTCATTGAATTGTCAAAGCCCGTGCACAGTTCAATGTCTCCAAGAGCGTTACACATTATATATAAAAATTAAGAACCTAAATAACACAAAATAAAAGAAACCCTCATCCTTAAAAAATCTATTTCATGTTTGTTATTGTTAAAATATAAGACATCTTAAGTGTCTTTAAATTAGACAGATATCCTTAGACACGTTAAAAACGGAGACATCATTAACAAATTTAATTTAAGTGTATGATTACGTAAATGTTAGCCATTTCACGATATAAGATCACCATTGTCCACTGCAGACTAATGCATGTAAGTGGCCGCTGAACTAAAGAAAAACTAAACTTGTCAAAAATATGAAAATGTAAAGGAGCAGAGCAGTGAACTTGATCCTATTTAATTACTTTGTTCTCTCATTCAATAGATACCCTTACACGGCTTTGTGTTTTCATTGGTAGCATTCCAAGGATGTGTCCATATAAATTATCAACTCCGTTTGCAATATACTTTTCTGCTTTACTTGTGCCAGGAGACATACATTTACCAGAAAAAAAAACATATGAGCCAAGCCATTTGAGTATTTGACCATTGCCAATCTACCGAACATCTTTACTTGTAATAGGAGATACACATGTACAAAAACATCTTGTGTGCATAATATTTAGTGGAGAAAGAAACATACTATCAGAAGTACACATGAGGAATGATCACAATAATTCTAACTTAAATTTTAATGATGTAAAGAGGTAAGAAAATATATCTAGAAATATAATCGTACATGTTTCTGGAACTGCTCTTTGCATATGCTCCACTCTCATGCCCAACATACATGAAAAGAGATCCGCAGTCTTCAAGTGAGACATTTAGAAAGTGGTTAAACAATGTCATTTAATAAAAGTATACCTCTAAAGACGCAAAGCCTTTAGTGACAATTTCCATTCATGTTCCTACCTGCATATAAATAAAAATGTATGCAATGAATAATGTCCCACAAAATAAAATACCACACCTAGAAACCCATGTCATACTTATATGTAATATTTACTCATTTCTCAACAAAAGTACAATATCACTAAGAGTATGCATTATAGAACATTTCAATACATGTGTGTCATCTAACAATTTTAAACCAAAAACAAATAATTTACCTCTTGATCTGATTTCTCATTTTCAAAATTAGCATAAATTCAACCTGATCTTAGCATTAGAGTATGAGTACTTATCCGTAATAAAATCTTTTGCTAGTATTGAACCTCTAACTACTTTACTCGAACCAGCATTATTCTTTTCGGCTGAAACAGCTCCATCATTCTGATTGTTAATTGAAGTCGTGGTTATATCAGGATTCTCAGCTCCAACTACAACATTTATTGGAGGTTCATGTTCTACATAAGGGACACTACCAACCTGTACAGTGAAGCTGCATTTTGCACTCGTTTGTCCAGTTCACCAACACTTAATCCAGATAGTGTATTGTTTATACCTGGATCCGCAGCTAAGTTCCCTGAACCTGCTGAACCTAAAATTAAACAACAAAAAAAAGGTAAGTAGATTTAATCAACAACACTTGCAAATCAGAGAAATCATGGCAAAATCATCGCAAAGGAGATATAAAAAAATAGTAAAAAAGAAAATAATTGTTTTGAGCATATGACAAAAAAGAAAATTCAAGAACAATTACGTACCTCTCAAACATTTAAATACTACGTTGAGTAAGAAGTTGCCGGAAGAAATCTCACATATATACTCTTATCAAGTTTCGACCTTTTTGCTTTCAATTAACTGTCAATGTCATAACAACAATTAAACAAATAAATGATATTATAGCGGTTTGACTCCAAGTATTTTAAAGATAATCAATCAAAACTATTTACAAACAAATGTATGAGAAAGTGAGAAAAGAATACCCTTTTTAGCTGGTACCTCGTATGCTTTGGACTTTGGAGAAGAAGTTTAAGTTTTTAGTATTGACTGCGGTCCCGACTGAAAACCTAAAGACCAAATGACCAATTAAACATTAGAAAAAAATCAAATGAAATCCAAAAAAAATAATCCTAAACCCTAAAAATGAAACATGTTTTACCTGCTTATACGTTCCAGTGCGATCCAAACAGAAAACCTCACCAAGTACGTCAAACACCAACGTTATCAGGATAGAAAAACAGAAAATTTTATACTCCTCTCCAACAACACCTATTAAACAAACAAATAACATAAATCAATGGCATAATCACCCAAAAATCAATATTCATGATGCTCCCATTGCCGCAAACATTATTGCGAACTGATTGTACCTGCAAAACAAAAACAAATAACAAAAATAGTTTAGACATCAAAACGCTGAATTCCCAGAATGTAAGAAATGGTTTCTAAGAAAAAGAAAGACTATTAAACAAACAAATAACATAAATCAATGGCATAATCACCCAAAAATCAATATTCATGATGCTCCCATTGCCGCAACCATTATTGCGAACTGATTGTACCTGCAAAACAAAAACAAATAACAAAAATAGTTTAGACATCAAAATGCTGAATTCCCTGAATGTAAGAAATGGTTTCTAAGAAAAAGAAAGAGAAACTACCCTGGTACAAAAAGCAATGAGTAAACGAAATCTGGTTCTTGTTCGAGTGACTTATATAGGGAAGTCACCAAGCTTTATAAAACAAATATTGGCTTTTTTGGAAATAATATTAATCGATATATTAGAATTTATTATAGTTTATATTTAATATTTAATTCTTGCAAGAAATTGATCTTTGATTTTCATCCAAAATAAAATAAATCAACTCTAAATTTGATTTTTTGTTTTTCTTACTATAAGCAAAATATTTTTACCATAAGCGGAACCCGTATTTTAAATGTAAATACTAATTTAACTATTTTTTTACTAATATATACAATTATTGTCGACCACGATTTATTTATATACAATTATAATTATCCAAAAGTATAACGCCATTAAGATTTTTATAATTCTTTTAGATTTTTAACGGCGGTGTAATATAATTTGATAATTAATTTCTTTTACATTTTTAAGATTATATAAGCACTAATTTAGATATTTTCTTAGAAAGATAATTATTTTCTACCCAAAATTAATAATTTTATAATCCAAAATTTTCCTTCTTTGTGGTCATCATTTAGATATTCGAAACAAAAATATTAATTTTAAATATCAATTAATATAGTAACGATATTAATTAATGTAACTTGAACAATGGTTATAAACTTTACCATATTAACCATTGGCCTTATTTATAATAGTAAATTAACGATATTAATGGAACTTGTAAGATTGTGTTCAGGTAAATAATTAGATTTTTTTAGATATTCGAAACATAAATATTAATTTAAAATATCAATTAAAATAGTAATTTAACAATCACCTATCCATTGATTGATTGTTATTCAAAAAAAAAATATTTATTTAAAATAGTAATTTTTAGATATTGTCGGTTTTTCCTTTTTTAACGCATAAACATGTCTAGATAATTATCATTAATACTAAAAATCAATATAGTCATTTCTAGATTTTTTTTCCTTATAAAAGATTCAAAAAATATAAATTTTAAGTTTTTATTCCATAAATATGTTGAATTGATTTTTTTCTTATTTTAGTCATAAATGCCCGAAATTAGTATAGTAGTTTTCTTTATTTTCTATTGATTTTTTTTTATTTTAATCATCCCAAATTAATATAGTAGTTTTCTAAATTTTTTAAATGTTTATTATTAATACTAAAAATTAATATAGTCATTTCTAGATCTTTTTTCCTTATAAAAGATTAAAAAATATAAATCATATTTTTTAATTCCATAAATATGCTGAATTGTTTTTCTATTTATTTTAGTCATAAACGCCCGAAATTAGTATAGTAGTTTTCTTTATTTTCTGAATTTTTTATAATAAATATACATGAAATTATAAAAGATTCAAAAAATATAAATCTTATTATTTTATTCCATAAATATGTTAAATTGATTTTTATTTTATTTTAATCATAAATGTCCCGGAACAAATATAGTAGTTTTACTTATTTTCTGGATTTTCACAATAAATACATGAAACTAATATAGCAATTTTTCTAAATAATGAGGGCCGTCCGTCGCGTGTGTCCCAACCATCCACCCAATCTACACCACACATTGTCAAATCAACATACCATATCTAACGAAATTTCATCCGACGAATACGAATGGTTTCTCAATTAGCCAATGAGAGCGTCAGGTTACGCTCACCAGCCAATAAGAGAGAGGGTAAGCTCCACCAGTGTTACTTTTATTCTGGAATGAGGGATGGTATTGAGTTTTTAGGTTGTTGATACCAATTCAACATTGAAAATTGAAAATGAATTTTAAAAATAAAATAATCTGAGGTATATTGTACAAATTTCTAGTGTCTCAAGGCTCAATGCCATAATTTGGTTCTAGTAGGGGCTTGGGCTCGGTTTTTGCGTATCTAAAAAACAAAAAAAAATCTGTGGATTGTTAGGCTTATTCTCATACACCGGGTCAAATAATTTTACAGAAAATGGGCTTTATAGCCAAAAAGGTATGTTTCCTGGGTCAAATGGACGGGTAAGCTTTCCGTCTGGGTCAAATGGCCAAAATAATCTTTTAGTTGAAATGGACACAACTACCCTGCCACGTCCACCAAAACCTTAACACGTTCTCCTTCTCTCTTCAACAAAACCACCAACGCCTTCATCTTCATCTTCTCTCAAACCAGATGATAACCAAATTCCTCCACCGTCTACCATCCCACCGGAACCACCATCAACAACATAATCTTCTTCCACCTCCGTTATCAACGCCATTAATCCCATCTCCACTACTAGAAACACCAATACCACCATCGACAGACATCAAGTTTCTCCACCACCAACATCGACACCACCACCACCATCTCTACTACCAGAAAACACCAACGTCGTCGACAACATCGTGTTTATCCAACACCGTCACCGACGCCGACACCACCACCACCGTCCATAAAGAAATTTCTGATGCCCTAATTCAAATTTCTCAAATTCACAATTTGAGAATTGAAATATCCAAAAAAGGGTTTTGTGTTAATTGAAATATATGCTCAGATTGGTAAGCTTCAGACCCTAATTGTCTTTGATTATATTGAAAATAGTTTAATTCATCGTGTTTATATGTTTATCTTGATTGGTATTGGAAATGGGTTCATCATGTACTCAATTGGGGTGGATACGATTTCGTCTAGATTTAAACTGGGATGAACTTGGTTTCACCCTATCTTAATTGATTGAATTTGGTTAGATGAAAGTGGTTAGATCTAGATTTAAGCTCTGTAAAATCTAGTTTGAAGTTGATTGAATTTGGTTTGGATGAAATGGGTTTCATCTAAGTTTAACTTTTGTAAAATCTGGTGTGAAATTGATTGAATTTGGTTTGGATGAAACTGGTTTCATCCTGTTTTGGGTTGAACTGAAATTGTGTTGAAATTGTTTTGGTTTGGATGAAACTGGTTTCATGTATTTTTAAACTAAGATGAATATGATGGTTAATCTATGGTGTACATGGTTCATCCATGTTTTATACTAGGATGGAAGCAGTTTCATTCGGGTTGAATTTACGATTAATATGTGTTAATGCCATATTATATATGAGTCACGTCTTTGTTTCTTCCGACCATGTTAATATGTGTTAATGCCATTATTGTTGAATCATCAAAGATGAGATATAAAAACTGGGTTTCATCTAGATCTAATATATATAGGATGTATCTGGTTTTCATCTAATACCTGCAGAAACTGGTTTTCATCCATCTTTAAAATATATGATGAAGCTGATTTTCATCCAACTTTAAAATAGGATTTAACCGGTTTTGATTTAAATTTTTGCAGGAAGCAATATCAAGAATGGTGTTGGTGCTGAAAGAAGTACCAAGAATAGGCATGATGTGAACATGGGATGGTGAATCAAGCAAAAGGAATATAGATGATGTGAATGTGGATGGCGAAATGGATGATGTGAATGTGGATGGCAAACAGATCTCGCATATGAAATCCTCAATGATGAGAATAGTTTCTGGAAAGTTTGATGTATTTAGGTTGTTTAGCAAAATAGGTCGTTAAATTTTTTTTATTAATGTAGTTCATCTAGAAGTACTTTTCTTTTGTTGAACTTTGTCTTCACATACATTTATGATCCGGGATTCGTCTATATCTTAATTGCAGGTTAATTAAATATGATTTTTTTACTGAAAATTGCCTATACTTCAATTTTATCAGTATAGGTTATCTCGCATTCTCGCATATGTGTTTGAATATGTTAGCCGTAAATGATTAAATTTGCGGAGTTGAAAATATTTTTTTTTGTCGAATGTAACCAGGCTTGGATGAAACCGATTACATCCTAGCACATACAAACCGCAATTTTTTGTCGAATGTAACAAAGCTTGGATGAAACCCGGTTACATCCTAGCTTGCATAAAACGCAATTTTTGTTTAATGTAACCAAAGCTTGGATGAAATCCGGTTACATCCTAGCCTCGTATAAAAACCGCAATTTTTTGTCGAATGTAACTGTGCTTGGATGAAACCCGGTTACATCCTAGCCTGCATAAAATTGCAATTTTTTGTCAGAATGTAACCAGGCTTGGATGAAACCCGGTTACATCCTAGCCTGTACAAAAACTGTTTTCAGAGTGTAAAATTAAACTAAATCAACACATTCAATTTTTACAGTGAACACTGAAGGGAATGTACAATTAACCCGGTTACATCCTAACCTGTATAAGAGTGTGCAGGTTGAAAAAAATAGAATTTTTTGTCAGAGTGTTCATCCTGGCCAAAAATATCATTTTTTTTCAAAATAGGCAGGATGAAACTGAAGGGAATGTACAATTAATATCCAACAGTATAGGCATGAAACTCTTAATATCCAAAATAGGCAGGATGAAACTCTTAATATCGAACAGTATAGGCATGATGAAACTCTTAATATCCAACATTATATGCAGGATGAAACTCTTAATATCCAATAGTATAGGCATGGTGCACTGCATTAGCACTCTTAAAAAAATTCAATACAGTCTAAATGGAACATAATCAACTGAGTATAGGCATCACAGTATATGATATCTGCACCTCTATCATTGTAAAAGAAATGGAAATGAAAACAGTATAGGCATGCTGCACTGTCTTAAAAACTGCCTTAGCCCTCTTAATAACCACTAACAGAGCATCAAAAAATCAATAGAGTTTAGATGGAACTCTGAATGTACAATTAATATCCAAAATATAGGCAGGATGAAACTCTTAATGTACAATTAATATCCAAAATAGGCAGGATGAAACTCTTAATATCCAACAGTATAGGCATGTTGTACAATTAACTTTGAATCTTCCTACTGCAATCACCTGCAACCATTGTCTTCCTCAATCTCAACATCAACAGCATAATCCCAGCTTTCTTTGTTCATCACCACAGCAGCATTACCAATCTCAAAACCACAATTCTGCTTTCTTCTTGTTTTCAAATCGAGCTCAATCCCTAAATTCACAACAACACAGATCTCCTCATTTCTTCTTTGTTTTCTTCCCATCTTGGATATTACATCAGAATCATTCCCAGAAACCCAATTCAAACAAAACCCATTATTCCTGATCTGTTTAGAACTCGAATTCATTGTAAATCCTACGTTAATCGGAACTTCAACCATCAACAGACCTTCATCTCATTAACTTCTCGACTTCATAACCAGCACCTTTAATCAGTCCTTGCAACCCATTCAAACTCATGAATTCACTGAAACAACAAACCTATCGTTTGATTTCTCAAATCAAACTCAGATTCAATTCAAAATCAAGAAAACCCTAAGTTTTTTAATCTCAATCTAATATCTTAAAATCCGATTCCACAATCGTTCATCACCATCAAAGATCTGAAAAAACTCACCGGTAGAAGAAAGAACAGAACTTTCGGTCGATAAAAACTCAGTTCAGGGTTTCAAGATTCTTTTGCTTATACACAGGTGAGTTTTAAGGGATATTTCAGGTAATCAACATTATTTTATTTTATTTTTCCTGGGTGAAATAACCAAATTGGTTATTTAAACAGTATATTTCTGGTTTTTGGCTATATAAACAGTATCTAAACCTAGAAATCTATTTCACCCAAGAATTCTTGCTTTTGGTCTTTTTGACCAATTTTGTGATAATTCTATTTGCCATATCAGGTGGCTTGCCAAACTTGTTGTGTCATTATGGGAAAACAATTGAGTGGTAGTTATTTTAGCGGAGCGATAGAGTCTTTATCGTTGACGATTTTCTAAATATCGCTTGCTGCAAAGTCTAGCGCCAACGGCTAGTTCTTTGTCGCCTATAAATTGGTAATCTTCAAACTAAAAATTTACACAAAAATTTTCTCTATTTCTCTATTTCTCTATTTCTCTAAATTATTTTTAAAATTTCTCAAATGGCAGAATTTTAAACCCAACTTGATTTTTCTGGAGTAATATTTGAAAGTTATTGTTAAGAAGACTGTTTATAAAGAAATACGTAAAAAGCAAATAAGTCTTTAAGTTTTGGATATCAAGACAAAGCAAATTTAAAGCCAAAGAGGAAGATAAACAAAGGAAACTCCGTTCAAGAGCGCATTGATTGGAAGTTATGTGAAATGAAGAAGATAAACAAGATGAAGAACATTGTCCCAGATTTTCATTTTTTAAGTTTATATTTTACATTATTATTGTCTAGTTTTATGTCCTATAAAATGACTATTAATGATTAATTCAAAGTTTAATGATTTTGAAAATTCGACTCGTATTGTTGAAAATTAAACTTATATTCTATTTTAATTCAGTCTTACATTTTAATTTTAACTAATAAAGTAAGACAAATATTAAAACTTAATACTTAGACTAAGTTGAAAATTAGGAAATTAAAACATAAACATTGGATTATAATTTGGTAACACTTTTAAACTCTCAGAACAACTTACGTATTGTAAGTCTTTTCCGTTGATGCGGCGTCCATCATGGTTTTACCATCCCTCATGTTTCGACCCGCTTGCATTACCAAAGTAACATACTTAATAATTTTTATTATGGATTACAATGAAACGCTGACATAACCCATGCGCATCACGATTGTTGAGGTTCACTGTGTGTTCTTGAAAATTTCCAAATATCCTTTCCCAAAATGTTTAGGGTTGGAATGCATCTGCAATAAAGAGAGTCTTAGTAAAAAAAAAAACATAATTCCTGCAAGTACATTTATCTTCCGCGCTAGTAAATTTTGGCAATCGCCTTCTTATTCGACTATGCAAATTGGTTCGGTTAACAACTCTTTGATTTTCGGCAGCATGTTGGTTTTCTATGAACTCAGTCATGTCCATATTTTCAGCCATGCTCTTTGAAGAATTGGAAGAGTGATGAAAAGTATGGAAGATGTGTGAGATCGAGAAATTCTAGAGAGATTTAGAAATTTTGGTGTGACTTGAAATAAATTTGAAGTTGAGCATTAATAGATTGGGGAATTCCTGACAAACAATCGAGCGATGGAAAGACTAGTGATGGCGCTAGGATGACCAGCGAGCGCCACTATGACTGCCGAGCGATGGAGTTTCTATCGCTCACTGGAAATTCCATCACATATACCTAAGTGGTATATTTTCCACTTAGCCACTTATGTTTTCCATTTTGTCGTACCCATAGTGGGCGCAAAAGTGGCAAGCTGCTTGATTTGCTATAATCATAGGAATAGGCCTTAGCATATCCAACAGTTGGGATTGCCAGGTACTCGGTGGCCTAGTCATCAATTAAACGAGCGGTAAAATTTGGGTCGGTAAAAGTGCGCGCATTATTCGGTTAGATGAAATGCTAGTTTGGTCAATTATGCGTGATTCGGAAAAAATACAAAAATGCGTAAATTCGTGTATAATGTGTTTGAGATATCTCAATTCGGCACGTAAAATTTAACATAGATTTTACTATAAAAATAAATATATTTTAATATTACGACATATTAAAAATCATTTGAGTGTTATTTTTTATAAATTTTTATTGTATATTATGTGAAAAGCCATGATTTAAATGGTGTATATAAAAATAAAAATTATGGAACATAACCACGAACAAGAAAGTATATATAAGAGGATATGATGAACTGAGTGGAATTACCATAAAATGGGATTGAAATAGTGGCTGAATTAATGCGATAAATAATTCGGGAATCGTATAGTTCGCAAACTATTCGAGAATGCTAAAAAAAATTGCGAATATGATCTGGCGTTGTAAAAATGAGTATAAAATGCGAGTACTAGTGCGTTCCCGAATAGTTCGCGAACTTACTAACTAGGCTTGGTGATCATACCAAAAGATGGGGTTTGAATCTTACTTGTGCTAGAGTAGAGAAATTTTTGTCTCTTTATCAGCTACCAGGGTTTGTAGATAACATAACTCTTCTTACAAAAGGTTCAGCGGATTAACTACGGGAAAAAACATAAATCATCAAGTTGGATCTGAACCCAAACCATTGACCTCATATGTACATATATGACCTCGCCAATTGTACTCATCGCTTTTGTGCCATCCATAGACAAAGGTTATTCTTTTTTTTTTCCTAAACTATTAATAAATCACAAATATCGTAATATGATGCATTGTCCTATGTGACACCTTAATTCATTTGAAAAGAAAAAATTGTCCGGCAGAATGAAAATTATAAGTATAATGGTAGAAAATATACAACATCTTATTATAAAATCAGAACTAACTGGAAATACCTAATTTGGCTATGAAGCAGACTCTTGTACATGAGCTTTGAAGCTCAAATTTTCGGGGAAAAAAGAAGAAAAAAAAATTATCCGCGGATGAAAAGCAAAAATAAACAATGATTAAGTATATGAATAAACGGTCAGGATCCTGTAACAAAATATTTTGAGAAATCCTACAATGCGTTAGATTCTTTATATCTAATGGTTCACTTTGTTGCTTATGTGGCGGTTTAATCAACTTATTTTTTTGTTTGGCTTAATTGAGAAATTTTAACAAATATACATATATATTGAAAAAACAAAAAACTTTAGCTCATCAAGCGTTATTCCCTAGTTTTCTAAGAAAAATCCTAAATCCAAACTCATTATTCATCATTAAAATCATCCATTTGATTGTTAGATTTTACTTTTTTATTCAATCACTTACATTGAAATCTATCAAATTAAATTTCGATCATATTAACTTATCAATTCAAAAGTCATTATGCGAATGTTTTTAGTTAAAACGTGTATATGACAAATTAAAGTTTCTAAACCCATTCTTCTTCACCTTGTACTGATTCGTTGTTGGGCTACTACACCTGAATCCATAAATATGATATAACAGTCTTTCTTGTCTTTATTTCTCTGTGTAATTACTTCGAATAACGACACTCACCACATCCCCTTGTCACCGGTTAACAAATGTACAATGTCTCTAACACTCATCGTTAACATTCACAAGTTTTTAGTTTCAGTGTGGTAAATTTATTTCGAACCAACAAATCCGTAAAGTAAAATTTATCTCATCAGAAAAATCACGCCCCTCATTAATCCTGGGAAGATCAAAACCTGAAAACATAAAACATAAAACTTTCCTTGAATTCTTCGCTACATTATTTGCTAAAAGTTCTTGACCTGAGAATAAGCACTACCAAACAGAGAATAGTGTTAATTAATTGCGACATCAGTTAAAATTATAAACAACTGGATAAATAACATGTAATGGGTCAATTTTTTTTTGTTAAAATGGTATGTCAAATCATTTTGTTGCAGGATCTTGATCCATGAATAAATAAATAATCAAATAAAAGAAAAAAAAAACCCAGTAAGTGGTAGGTACATGTACATTGGTTAGTTCAGCGGGACAACTCATCAACACAAAAACATTAACAATCATTCACCGTCCCATAATGAAGTGAATAATCTACAACAAATGTTCAACATGCCAACCATTATAATTATACCTTTCTACCTTGGTGTCCAATTAAAACAAGGAAGATCCACCGCTCATTTGTTCACACCACTGCTTCAGCTACTAGCACGTTAGGCTAAAGGTTGGATGACCAAATACTTAACTCCAACATGCATATTAGTAGTGATAAACTTATATCTCATCGCTACATCTAATCATTTGATGCACTGTCCATGCCCACAACAAGATCGAACGAATTATTAAGAACTTTTTTGGGGGTAAAGACTTCTATGTCAGAAAGTTGCATCCTTTGGGACGGTATATATTAACCAAACCCAAAAACCAACATGAAACACAATAAGGACCTACTAATGTAACTATCCAAGATTTTACTTACCTATCAGCTAGCGTTTCTTTCACACATACCATCAAACACCAAATCTTTTATCGAATTGGAAATTGTACAACAAATTCTATCATAATAAGTTGGATTCCCCACTTCACACTTCTAGATTTAGACCAATGATAACCTTTTCAGATATTGGCAGATATGGTTGACCCAGTATCACGTACTTGGTTCCAAGAAAAATTATCCCAATTTCCTCCCTCAACAAAGGCAAGAATTATAAACATCCACATACCTTAAGATAAACCACATAGTAACATCATTTGGCCATACGTACAATCTGGATGTTATACATCTGCGTTAGGATATAAATGCATATCCTAAAGCACAAATCTAAAACCTCTACCACCATCAACATTATCTGGACACTACCATGTCCATTAAAAATGTAATTTTCCTTGCAGAAAGCAATGAGTGAAGGATTGTCCACTTTAAACATCCTCAACAGAATTCACCCCACAAGTTCCAACCTTTGCCTAATCTGCAATGTTGTTATAAAAACAGGTATCCATATTATGCTTCAGTGCCAAGTTTTAACAACAACTTGTCACATCTATCTCACCCAACTAAGATATGTAATATTTTTATTTTGATCAACTTCCAAACAACACTTCCAAAAATTCTACAGTTTAAAACCCCGTCCCCCGTCACCACCTGCTTCTGCTTCCATTTATGGTCATTATGTATAGCAATAAAATGAATTCATCTATCAATGCAAACAACAACAGGCAAATATTTCCTAAATAACACTTCAGCCGAGGCATAAATTTACCCGGGCAAGCGGGGTTTTACTTCCCCACTTACCAATTGTATCACTGTTGATTAACCCAAACCATAAAAACAGAATTACAACGATAATATTCATAGTTTGTATCCCTTCTATGCTGACTATGAAAAAAACGAAGCAACTAGAGAACACCCCGGCTATGCTGGGATCGGTTTTATCTACAGAGGTTCCACGAAAATCACCCTAGAAGCTTAGCAAAACCTTTGGGGATCACCGAAGCACTATTGGATGAAATATGAACAATGTTAACGACGACAAAAAAGACAACGGATTTGACAAAAAACCCAAGTGTACTTTGAAACAGACCCAGGAAATATGGTCAGCTTCATCAATACCGATAATGCACCGTCATATTATATCTCAAGTATGATGACATAAATTAAACTAGGGATAAAACAAATACCACATATTGTAATAACATAACTATAAAGAGAGTAACCAAGCCAGGTAAGACTGAAGTCAAACCAATTTTTTTCTGACTACCGTATGAGATTATGTTATACCAGATATTCTAGACGAAATTATATTAAATGATTCCATAGATGCAATATATACCTTCACATAATTCCTTTCTAGTTTCGTAATATCAATTTAGGGGAGGATCCACTCACATGGTTATATTCACACTATCTCACATTCGGGGTGATATTTTTCTTAATAAATCTACACCGTAACAAATTTAAAGCTCATAATTTGGGATATGCTCCTCTTACAAAGATATACATACCTACCAAAAATAAGCACGTTCCTAAATATCAAAGCTCATTGTTTATCAATTTTAATTTCAATGCTTTGATTTTCACCGGCCGATTTTTAATATAGTAGTAGATGGCAGTGTTATACATTCCAAAATGTACTCATTTTTTATAAGAACAATAATAGTTTCAAATTCGTTAGGATTTATATTAAAAAATACTACCCATTAAAATATTACCCAAAATGTAAGATAATTATCCTGGCATTTTTAGGGGCGACCCCAAAAGAATTAGGGGCGACTTTTTTTATTCCCAACCCATATACACCGTTAAGGGATGTCCAAAAACGCGGAGAATACGTTAATGCCCTTACATAATCGGAAGCTATTTTGTGCCCGATTATTATAAAGCAACCGGAAGCTTAGCAACGATATTATACTACCGATTAATATCGATTTTGTGCCTAACGCGCATCTGGCTTCTATAACAATCGATAGGAAAAACAACCTCACGAGACTACCGATTGTTAAAGTATAGAAATAAGAAATCTTTTGAATTTTGCAATGGTGAAATTTGGGGCTCCTATATAATCGGACGAATAAAAAAATGTCTAAGCTAACGATTTAGGGCTTCCCATAATCGGATGGTAAAAGTAACAATTCCTACCGATTATGGTAGATTTCAAATTTCCTGCAATGAAGGATTATAGAAGAAACTCATTTTGGGGCAACTTATAATCGGGAGGTTGGATAATCTATTTATCTTCCGATTATGGCTACATCCAAAACACCAACCAGATGGTTATGGTCGGCTCTGTACCTTGAAACTATGGAATTTGGCAAAGGTTCAATTTGGGGCTTCCAATAATCGATAGGTTATAAGTAACCCCCTTTACCGATTTTGGGCTACTCAACAATCGGTAGCTAATGAGGTGGTATTACCTACCGATTAATAACCGTTTTGACAGATAAAACCAAAGTCAACCTAAATTCATTCCATTTCATTTTCTTTTCAACTTCAACTCCTCTTCTCCTCTTTCCTTCCGATTGCAGAGAGGAAAACTCTCCCCCTCTCCTCTCTATACATCGTTCATCGTCGAATCGAATCATCGTCGATTATTCTCTATAAAGATGAAAGAAAAGGAACGTAAGAAAGCTCGAACCAAAAATGTAGTGCGCGGTGAGGATCCGAATATTGGATTGCATGCCCGTAATAAAGAGGTTTTAACTCACGAACCCGAAGAACACGAAGAAGATGAAGTCCCTGATGTAGGCGATAATGATAGCCAAACTCTCAGGCAACTTGAAATGGCGCCGATTAGGTAAGATTCTACCATTAATTAGGTTTATATTGCTTCAATTCGACGAATCCATATTTTTTTTTTTAGGGTTTTCGGTTATTACCCAGATTTGGTAGGTTAGGTATTGTTTTAAACTTCCGATTGTGGTCGAATTCTTCATTTCACGAGAACATTTGTCATATTCGGGTGGTAAATATTTAGGTTTCCTACCGATTATATAACGTTTTTCATTACTGAGGCCTAAATCGATCATAATCGGAAGCTAATTGTGTTTTTGCCTTCCGAATATACTAGGGAAGAACAAGTATTAGAGACACAATAATCGGGTGATATATTTTGTAATTTCCTTCCGATTGTTTAGGCTGAACCACTTGAGTAATTTCTGGATACAAAGTGATGCATATTCGGTAGAAATTAGTTTTGTGAGGCTTCCGATTGTGATGCATTCGGAAGGGTGGACTGATAGACTCATTTATGTGTCTAATTTGTTCTCAATGTTTCGCATTGTTAGTACTCGCTTTTGTCCTTATTATGGTATTTTGTGTGTTTGTAGGTATTTTTTTTGGAAATAAAGATTGTTGGAAAATTCGGCTCGAAAAGTTGCTCGGAACACCCCGGAGGACATTTGATATTCGGACTCCCACTTTGGATAAGGGGTAACCCAATTACGAAGGGACACCCAATTGATATTCGCACCCCCAGCTGTTGGATAAGGGGTGACCTTCTTTTTCATTTAAATTTTATTTTGGCGGGAAAATTTTGGCAGACGCTGGAAGATTTTCTGTTGGAATTTTGGACGGGATTGAAGGAGACTAAAGGGCTGGAATTCATTGGGTAGCTACATTTGGGCTATACAGGGATGGTATAGGTGTTCTTTTCGATCCAATTTGGCTGAATAGTCGATTGGAAGTAAAACAGGGAAGCACGGTTACGGAGAGAAATACACGGGATTACAGCGTGGATTAACGTGCGCCGATCGTGTTTGGATTGAGCTGGTCTCTGCAGAAGCGTGTAGGAGTTGAATAAGGAAGATTAGGTAGCTGTATACGCGTGGAAGAGCTAAAAGTGGAAGAAAATATTCGCGAGAAGATATTATTCACTGTCGAGCAATGGCAAAATTTTGAGAAGTTATTTTCGTGATTTATTGCCCCTGTCGAGTATATTTAAGTTGCTAGGGTCGAGTAGAAGGCACACGGAGAGTTTGGGAGGGTTTGGAGCAGAACAGAGTGAAGATTGATCGAGTGGCAGAATTGTTTTCTGCTACTGTTACACCAAGAACACGAAGAACAGACGGCCAAAGACCGTCGTTCTTCAACAGTGTCAGCGACAGAAAACTGAGGGTCATAATACTGCAGAGTTTGTGACGCACATTTATTATCGTTCTTTGTAACAGTGTTTTGCAACATTTATAAACATTGCAAACACCCGGTTTTAATCATTTTCTCTCCATTTCATCTTTGTAAACAATTTTTGAGCATGAATCAATACTTTGAGAAAGTTTACACAATGATGGGCTAAACCCAATCCTTGGGGCGATGGAGGAAGCTATATTTCCAATGAAAAAGTGGTAATTCTTAATTATTTAATTTGTGCAATTTTTAATTATGATTATTTGCCTAGATTGAAAATAGATTTTATGATTTTTGTTAAACAATTGTATTTTCTATTGATGGAATATGCTTAGCCTAGGTTTTTGATATCCCATGCTTTGGATTAACAAGTTGTTGTTTCTAAAAATCTACTTTTGCAATAGTTGAGAATCAAATTGAACATGTGAAATTGCATGATTGTATTTAGTATCACTTTGGAATTGGTAAATAGCGGAATCCTAGCCCCAAACCTCTCCATAATTTCCAAACAACTTTTTAATTGAGCTTGTTATTTTTATTTACAAAAATTAAGTCTAAAAATTTGCTTTCACAAGTCTTGAACGAACCTATTACTACAACAACATTGAAAATAACCATCAATTTTTGGCGCCGCCGACGCGGACTTGTCTTTAGGCTAGAGTTTTTAGATTTTCTTTTAGGTTTTTATTTATTTGTTCTTCTTTACGTTTTTTGGGTTTTTGTCTTTTCCTTTCAGATTTTGGGATTTGGAGCGAAAGAAAAATTTGCCAAAGCTTTTGGTGGATACTTAAAGATTTGGAGTTAAAGACAAAGCGAAAGGAGCGAAAGAAGAAGATTTTTTTTTATATTTTATAAAAGAGAGAAAAAAAAAGAGGCATTTTTTTTTTTTTTAGATATTTTTTTTTTTTTTAGACTTTCTTTTTCTTTTGCACTGTTACTTTTTGGACTTGGACATTTGGACATTCGGACATTCCTTATTTTTTTAAACCCTACGGAAGGGTAGTATTAAATATAAATTGCGTGCAGAGAAGGACGACGATTACGATATCGCCTCGGCCCCTTGGGTTCGTACACGACATTGGAGTCGTGGCCCGAGTCGACTACAACGGTTCATCCCCCGTCTGGTACGGGAGGTAAGTTTGTCGAAACACTCGCGAATCCCCGTCGCCGAGTTACCGTATTCCTTCGTTTGCATATATGTCGAGGACTTGAAAACGGCTGTTTTAATTTCCTAGTAAAGGGCAAGGACTGGCCATATAAGATAAGGGTTCGGATTTCATCACCGTTCTCTTCTTGCCCGCCTTAGGAAAACGATACTTAACGCGAACCTAAGCTTTAAAATTTGGAATAGAACGAGACCGATAGGGTAACGAGCTTAGTAGGAAAGTCGCTCGAAAAATATTGGTTATTCTTTTAGCATACTTAGAAGTTCATGATGGTTTCTGTGAAGTTGAATGCGTGATCGCGCCGCCTTGCAATAGCGGTGAGGCCTTGGGTATCAAAGCTCCACCGAGCTTCCTCGCCTTGATTCAACTTACTTTAACTCGGATTGATCCAGAGGGGTTTGCTCGATTGTAACGAATTCCCTTTCGAACGATTAGAAGTCTGGTCTAGAAAACAATCTAAGTGGAGCCATCATGCTTTTTGTTTGCTAGATATCATTAGGTTTGCTGTGGTGGATTCAGCCTTGTTTGTGTTTGCATAGAACTTCCTTTCCTTTTAGGATTTTTCTTTTTCTTTTGTTTTTCTAGTGTATGCCCGAGGTCATTAAAGAACGGGCTTGGAAAAGAAACACTCTAGGTCGTTTGATTAGTGACAAACCTAGTAGTTCTTCTTGTGAAGGCTGGGAACTCAAGACTCTTCTTTTGAGAGCCCATTTTTGGAAACTTCAATTTTGAGAATCTGTCTCTTCGTGAGGAAAGTACCCCTAGTACTTCAAAGAGTGCCAGCGATGGCTACTTTGAAAGATTACATGTTCCCAACTAGGACCAACCGAGCTTCGTGTATTAAATTGCCACCAATACGGCTAATTTCGAGATAAAACCTAGTCTTTTCGAGATGATCCCTATATTCTTAGGAAAAGATGATGAGAACCCTTATTTTCATATTAGGGACTTTGAGGAAATTTATGGGACAGTTAGAATAAAAGACCTTATCGACGAAGTCTTGACACTTAAGATGTTTCCCTTTTCCTTGAGAGATAAAGCCAAGACATGGCTGAACAACCTACCATCTGGATCCATTGAAACATGGCAGGAAATGATTGCAGCTTTCTATATGAAATTCTACCCTAAGCATAAACGCAAATTGTTAGGCGTAAAATTAGTGCTAGTGTGCAACAAGAGGGAGAGTCTCTTTATAGGTTTTTAGAGAGATTCAATGATCTCCTATCCTAGTGTCCTCACCATGGATTTGATAATATGAAACTTGTGGAGATTATTTATAATGGTTTAGACTATTCGACTAAATCCATGGTCGAGTCTATGTGTGCCGGTGAATTCACAAATAAAACTGCTGATGATGCTTTTACCTTCTTAGGAACTATCGCTTGAAAAATCCCAACAAGTGGGAGCCTTGTGTTGAACCCCTAAAAGACTCTTGGTCAATAGAAGTAGCACCAATGTGCTAGATACAAGCTTCGAGTCGATGCTAAGTTTGCCGCTATGTCTAGAAGGTTAGAAGCTTTGGAAATGGGTCGGGTCTAAAAATAGGTCCCTTGATGAACCTAATAGAGCCTCTCAAGTCTCTAGTTGTGGAATAGATCCCGATAACTCATTTTGGGAAGGTCATGTTAGTGAAGAACAAGCCCATGTTGTCTATAACAATGCTAGGTTTGAGAACCGTCGAAGTTTGACCCATACTCATGAGACCTACAACCCGGGTTGGAGAAACCATCCTAATTTTTCTTGGTCTAAGGGCCTTAATCAAGGACAAATCTAGTAATTCTCAGCCTCCCTAGGTTTTGGTTATACTCGTAACCCTTCGAGTCAAACCCGGTTTTAACACTTCGAGAAAAAGATCTCTACCTTAGAAGAAGCTCTTACTATGTTATCAGCCAACCACCTTAGCTTTCAACAAGAAACCAGGCAGAACCATAAGGATAATTCCCAGACTCTTGCTAAATTAGAACTTCAAGTCTACCAAATAGCTAAGTATTTAAGTGAGAGAGAAGAAGGTAAGTTTCCTAGTCAATCTCAACCCAATCCTAGGGGGGTCCATCAAATATCTTTAGTTGGTGATGAATCATCAAACCATGTGAACTCGATAAAAACCCTTAGGAGCGGTAAAACGGTAGACAATAAGGTAGCCATGCCTAGTGGACATACTGTAGTTCCACATTCTACGTCCCAAGAGGAACCCGTAGCTGAGAAACTGAAACAATCCCTAAGGAGTCCCAAGAAATTCTTGTTAGGACTACCTTTGTGCCTAGAGCCCCATATCCGCAGTTGTAATCGCCAACAAAGAAGGAGTCGACATTCAACGAGATAATGGAAACATTTAAATAGGTGAACATCAATATTCCGTTATTAGAAGCAATTAGGAAGATGCCTGCTTATGCCAAGTTCCTCAAAGATCTTTGTACACGAAAGCGTAAGCTTAATGTCCAAAATAAAGCCTTTTTAGCCGGTCGTAAATTCCATTCTTCCAACCAAACACCCCTAAGTATAAGGACCCTGGATGCCCCACCATTTCTTGTGCGATTGGTAATCACATGGTCGATAAAGCTTTACTTGACTTAGGAGCTAGTGTTAACTTACTCCCGTATCATGTATACACCCAGCTAGGTCTTGGTAAGTTGAAACCGACTAAAATGACACTACAATTAGCTTATAGGTCGGTAAAAGTCCCCCGTGGTGTCATAGAGGATGTTCTGATTGAGGTTGATAAGTTTATTTATCCAGTGGATTTATTTTATCCAGTGGATTTCGTTGTTCTAGACACCCAACCTGTTCAGGACCCAAATGCTCAAATCCCAGTGATTCTAGGTCACACATTTTTAGCCACAGCTAACGCTGTCATCAATTTGGTAATATGACCACTGAACTGAATGTCTTTAATGTTACAAGACAACCTTCTGAGAATGATGATTTAGAAGAAGTGAATATGATTAGAACTTTAGTTCAGGATTTAATTCAGGATAATTGGCATGACACTTTACTGGGAGATTCTTTAGATGAATTTGAGGAAACCATTCTCTTAGACCAGATGTGTGATCAATCTGTAGAAGAAGCCCTTGAGTATTTTAAAGACTCTACGGACCCGTAAATCCAGGCAATAGTGTTAGGTCTTTCGAGAATAATGATGACCCTAAGTTTGGGGGTAGAGAACTAGAAGAATCTCTTGAGTATTTTAAGGACTCAAGATCAGGAAATTCAAGCAATAGTTAGAGGTTTGTCTGTGAGTAGTGAAAACCCTAAGTTTGGGGGTAGTGATGGTTCTTGTGATCGTCAAATATCCCTAATTAGAGTCCCTAACTTGGGACTCGAGCTTTTTGCGTTTGAGATATTACTTGAGTCTATTCGGACTCGCAACCCGATCCTCCCGACATCGGTCCAGGAGGTAACCCAGTATTAGAGACCCGTTTTTCGGATGAATCTATTTATCAAGATACACATATGAAGCTCAATTATGCTACCCGAGATGAACCTAGTTGTCTTGACAGTAAACCTTAGACGAGGATGTGCTCCTTCTATTCATTTTTCTAAACCAAAGGTAGGTTGTCCGATATTGGTGTTAGCCCTATTTGGTCTTATGGACCCACAACTATTTCTGCTATTGGTGTATGACTTTGGAAGGTGAAGATCCTTTTGAGGTATTTGATGTCCTGGGGTCAAGACTTTAAACTTAGCACTCCTTGGGAGGTGCCCCTTGCTCATGCAACACGGTAATATTTTTCCTCATTTCCTTCTAGTGGTAACGGTTTCTCCTTGTTCATGTTTTTCATCTTTAGAACATTGAGGACAATGTTAGATTTAAGTTTGGGGGTATGGGAGAAACTTTTTTAGTTGCAATAAATAAACTCCAGAGCCTAGAAATTTAAGTTTATTAAGGTCGGCACTAACCAATCTAAGTGGATGGAAGCATTTTGGTTGTAGGAGTTGAGGAACCAATCTGATTAGATGGAAACATCTAAAGAGTCTATTCATAAAAGCACAGAGCTCAGGTGTTAGAAAAAGAAAACATGGTAGTTTCGCCATATCCTCGTGATGGAAACATCGAAAGAATCCTGATCACTTCTTTTATTTTTCTCTTTACCATTGCTAGGGTGAAATAGATTGACTGAGATACACCAAAAAAAAAAAATATTGACCAGACCACTAGACCAACCGGAATAAATACAATAAAGTCGATCACTGGTACCCTTGTATATGCCAGCTGAGTTGACCTAGAGTTAGGATTATCGATCACTGGTCCCCTTGTATATGCCAAAGTGTGTTGATATTAGTCCGCACAAGATCTCAGTCCATTAGGATAGGTTCACCTTAGTCAACATCATCCACACTTTTCTCTACATCCATCTTCTTAATCTTTCCATGTGATTGGTTGACTCCGGTTTATGATGTCCAGAAACTATCTGAGTAGAGCTCTGTCACTTTATATGAATTTTAGTATGCTTGAGTGCAAACTTGTGTACATCAATTGGAATTTCGCATCAGGGTACTTCCTCCTATAGTCAATAAGTATGCCAACCAAGGAGATTATTTAGTGCCTTCCAAGGTTCTGCGTAGATAGCTAGGGTCTGGAGTAAAGGTTTTGTGGGTACACCTCTGGTAAACCCTCCGGAGACAACACTCCGCCACTAGGGCCACCTAGGGGTTCAAATGATTTTTATTTTCTAGAATAAATTTGCTCGAGGACTAGCAAATAATAAGTTTGGGGGTATTTGATAGACGCATTTATGTGTCTAATTTGTTCTCAATGTTTCGCATTGTTAGTACTCGCTTTTGTCCTTATTATGGTATTTTGTGTGTTTGTAGGTATTTTTTTTGGAAATAAAGATTGT
Source organism: Papaver armeniacum (assembly GCA_023531295.1). NCBI lineage: Eukaryota > Viridiplantae > Streptophyta > Magnoliopsida > Ranunculales > Papaveraceae > Papaver > Papaver armeniacum. The sequence goes on from JAJJWW010006440.1 coordinate 88,175, forward strand.
TGGAAAATTCGGCTCGAAAAGTTGCTCGGAACACCCCGGAGGACATTTGATATTCGGACTCCCACTTTGGATAAGGGGTAACCCAATTACTAAGGGGCACCCAATTGATATTCGCGTCCCTAGCTGTTGGATAAGGGGTGACCTTCTTTTTCATTTAAATTTTATTTTGGCGGGAAAATTTTGGCAGACGCTGGAAGATTTTCTGTTGGAATTTTGGACGGGATTGAAGGAGACTAAAGGGCTGGAATTCATTGGGTAGCTACATTTGGGCTATACAGGGATGGTATAGGTGTTCTTTTCGATCCAATTTGGCTGAATAGTCGATTGGAAGTAAAACAGGGCAGCACGGTTACGGGAGAGAAATACACGGGATTACAGCGTGGATTAACGTGCGCTGATCGTGTTTGGATTGAGCTGGGTCTCTGCAGAAGCGTGTAGGAGTTGAATAAGGAAGATTAGGTAGCTGTATACGCGTGGAAGAGCTAAAAGTGGAAGAAAATATTCGCGAGAAGATATTATTCACTGTCGAGCAATGGCAGAATTTTGAGAAGTTATTTTCGTGATTTATTGCCCCTGTCGAGTATATTTAAGTTGCTAGGTCGAGTAGAAGGCACAGAGAGTTTGGGAGGGTTTGGAGCAGAACAGAGTGAAGATTGATCGAGTGGCAGAATTGTTTTCTGCTACTGTTACACCAAGAACACAAGAAAGAACAGACGGCCAAAGACCGTCGTTCTTCAACAAAGGTGCTTGACGTAAAACCGAGGGTCATAATATCGCAGAGTTTGTGACGCACATTTATTATCGTTCTTTGTAATGAGTGTTTTGCAACATTTATAAACGTTGCAAACACCCGGTTTTAATCATTTTATCTCCATTTCATCTTTGTAAACAATTTTTGAGCATGAATCAATACTTTGAGAAAGTTTACACAATGATGGGCTAAACCCAATCCTTGGGGCGATGGAGGAAGCTATCTTTCCAATGAAAAAGTGGTAATTCTTAATTATTTAATTTGTGCAATTTTTAATTATGATATGATTATTTGCCTAGATTGAAAATAGATTTTATGATTTTTGTTAAACAATTGTATTTTCTGTTGATGGAATATGCTTAGCCTAGGTTTTTGATATCCCATGCTTTGGATTAACAGTTGTTGTTTCTAAAAAATCTACTTTTGCAATAGTTGAGAATCAAATTGAACATGTGAAATTTCATGATTGTATTTAGTATCACTTTGGAATTGGTAAATAGCGGAATCCTAGCCCCAGCCTCTCCATAATTTCCAAACAACTTTTTAATTGAGCTTGTTATTTTTATTTACAAAAAATTAAGTATAAAAAATCTGCTTTCACAAGTCTTGAACGAACCTATTACTACAACAACATTGAAAATAACCATCATGGACTTTTTATGACTTTCGATTATTGGTATATTCGGAGGGTTATGTTGAAATTTAGCTTCCGATTACTGTGTGTAGATAAACATATTCGAACACCAAAAATTTTCTTTTGTTTCCGATTATACGTATTCGGTAGCTTTAGGTGAACTGATATTTACGATTGAGCGTAATCGGAGGCAATTGGTTAAATCAACCAACCGAATATGTATATTCGGGAACGTTGGTTTTACATTAACTTCCGATTATATAGTTTACTAACCTGTTGTACTTTCTTTTGTTGTTTAGGGATAGGCGAGGTAAAAAAATCGAAGATGCAATTGTCTCAGCCAGTGCAAGAAAGGAAAGGCGTCAGAACCTGACAGCTAGTGCAAGGAGAGCTAGGACTGCTAAAGCCGCTTCAAGTGCTCAAGATGGAACTCAACAAGCAAGTCAAGAAGGTGTTCAACCAAGTGCCCCCTCAATCAGAACCGGTTCAAGAAGGTGTTCAACCAAGTGCCTCTCAATCACAACCAGTTCAAGAAGATGTTCAACCAAGTGCCTCTCAATCACAACCAGTTCAAGAAGGTGTTCAACCAAGTGCTCCACAATCACAACCAGAAATTCAACTAGAAGCACTCAAAGATAGAGTACCTGAAGTAGGACAAGGTAGTGGTGCGCAAGAAGAAGGAGAAGCCAGAAAGAAAAATCCTCCTCGAAAGAAAGTGAAACACCTTGTCCCACAAAGACTGAAGATGAGGGATATTCCAGAAGGCGTAATCCTTGGGCTGCCGGAGGATGGAGGACAATTTTTATTTGGATACAAAGACTCCTGGGCCAAAGAAATATATGAAACCGAGGTAATAATCGTTTCCATTTTATTTACCTATTATCTTTTTCTTCGTAATAGTTTTAAGTGTTATATTTTTAGGTTATTTTAATTATTTTTTTAACTTGTCATGTGTTTAATAGTATCATTCCGATGCGGTTCGTATACTCAAACCGACCGCCGCACCAACAAAAATGCTGGATTGGCCTTTGAAGGATGAATGTGAAAGGTTCAAGAGAATTATTGCAAATTCTGGGTTGGCTGATGCTGCGGAGAACTCTATGTTGGAACATGACCGGGTGGTTATATCGGCGTTTGTGGAGAGACTTTATCCTGAGACCGACACCTTCCATATGCCGTTTGGGGAGATGACGATTACCCCAGATGATGTTGTGCATATTGTTAGACGCCATGTCCATGGCAAAGGTGTTAGGGCTGAGTTCACAAAGCAGTTGGAATGGACCAAACTTTATGCTCTAACTAAAAAGTGTTTGGGTTGGGATGAAGAAACATCAACAATCGATTTCAAAAGATGCATGAAGTATAGAACTAGACAGTTCAACATGGGTACTCTGATGGATATGTTCAAGGGCACCAAGGAAAAAGAAGATAAAGGAACTTTAACGGACGTGCAAGTCAACCACGCGGCCACCGCATATCTCCTATGTGTATTGGGATGTGTCATTTTCCCCAATACCAGTGGCAATCGGGTCGACGCCAACCTTTTACAACTTCTGGATCCTCTCGATAAAGTGCATGAGTACTCTTGGGGCACGGCATGCCATGCGTGGTTGATGGAATAGTTGAGAAAGGCGCCGAGACTTGGAATTAGCCAAGTGGCCGGGAACGTGAGTCTACTACATGTATTGTTTATTAACTCTACATACTTGGTTATTTTTTTTATTTTTCTACCATTGAAGAATCAATTTCCTAATACTTGCAAAAAATGACAATATAGACATGGATCTACGACCACTTCCCTATCTTGGGATTGGACATTGAAAAGCCGGCGTGGGCGAAAGGTGACCCTAGAGGAACAAAGTACGTCTTCGATGACAACCATTCTAGGACGAATGAGCAGCAGCTGATTCGTTTGAGGGAGATTTTGGACTCACTTAATGCCCAAGACGTATGCTTTAATCCATACAAGGAAGACCGATCTGATGGACATATCGCGGGTCGGTCCGATTTGGCACTTTATTTTGGACCGTTGTGGCACCCCACAGGATATGTGATGTACAATTCCTCAAGGGTGATGCGATAACACGGTTTTGTACAAGGTATACCAAAGGACCAAATCCATGACAATTTCACTTTGGAGCTGGAGCACTGCAAGTCTGATAAAGATTCTATCACGGTGGTTTACAAGGGTTCACCATCCTGTAAATTCCATTGGGATAGAAGGGCGCATTACTTGATCAACCAAGGAAGGGCAGCCAACCAAGGTTTTGAAAATTCCCCCAACTATATGGATTGGTACCGGAATGTTTCTCATCTTCGTGTAATCCATGATCTTAAAGCAAAGCCCGATTCGTACAAGAGTATCCTCAAAGAGAAACCTGCGGGTTTTGATAGATTGGTACGTATTGTTTTATTAATTTAGTTTAATATTATGGGTCAAAATAGAGTAATAACCGTTTGATGGTATGCTATGTTTTAAAACAGATGAGCAGGTTCAAGCGTTTGTCCAAATGGTGCACCGATTGCATAAAGTCCAGGAGAGCTCGTGTCAATTGAGAAGATAAAAAAGCACCAAGAGTTGATTGATAACGTTGACAATGAGGAGTATGCATCTCAGTTCGGGGAAAAAATTGCAAAAGAAACCTACAACCAAGGTGAACAAAAGAACTCGGGCGTCATCGAGCACTCAATTTGATGAAACCAATGATGATGTTGGTCCAAGTCGTAGAGGTAGTAAAGCTCGCAAAGTCAAAGCAAATAGGAAAAACTAAACTCTCGGTATTTTGTTAACTTTATGGATAACTTTGTTTATGTCGGATTTAACTTTGTTTATGTCGGATTATGTCGGATTATGTCGTTTATGTCGGATTATAAGTTGGTATGTTATGTTTATGGTTTGTGAATGGTTCGTTTTATGAATTATGAATGGTTTTATTGCTATCTTTATGCATTTAACGATGACTCGCAAGCGAATCACATGCAGAGATATGAAACTGTTGAATTTTATACAAACAATCAGAAGGTTACTTTATATACATAGCTCCCGATTCTGGGGATATTTGTAATTTTATTGTCAGAATCGGGAGCTATTTATATTATGTACCTACCGAATCTGGGGATTTTGCAAAAAAAAACATCAGATTCGGAAGATTATGAATTTCGTTGCCTACCGATTATGCTTTGTGAACAAATAATTTTTGTTTTGTAACCAAACCACACCATATTCGGGGAACTAATGTAACTTATTAAACTTCCGATTATTATCATCGGTAGTGTTAGTTTATATTATTCCTACGATTATTCTATGTGAAGAAAATTTTGTTTTCTGTATCCAAACAACACCATAATCGGGAACTAACATGATTCCTTAGCTTCCGATTATGACACTCTAAAGTCCTTTGTGATCTGTAACCAAACAACACCATATTCGGTAACGAGGTGAACTACCTAAACTCCCGATTATAGTATTCGGTAGGTTTATTTTATATGTTTCCTTGGATTATGACTACGTGAAGAAAACTTTGTTTTTTGTATCCAAACAACGTAACATTCGGAAAATTAAATTAACTCATAAAGTGTCCGATTGTGATAATCGGTTGCTTATTTAACCAAATAAACTACCGCGTATAAATAATCGGTAGGATGTTATATTAATAATATTCCGATTGTAGCCATTACATAAAGACCTTAATGTTACAATCACTTTAAAACCACTCTTACAATCACTTAAAAGTATTAAAACAGATCATAACTTCCAGTGACCATAGAAGTTGTCCCTCTTGATTTTGTAGCATCCTTCATGTTCAAATCGTTTCCCGTAGAGGTCCACATACCGGCGATCCGCAAGATTTCTCTGAAATTACGAATGGGTAACAAGTTAGTACTCACTTATGTTAATGTGAGCCGGAGTTACAAAGATACTTACTCGTTTTTCATACGTCCACCAAGGAAAAGCGTTCCTAACAAATCGTTCCTCATCTTCAAGTTTGTCAATCTCCTTATCGAGCGTCTTCATTCTCATCTTAATGTCATTGGATGATATCCTTATTCGATTACCATCTAACCCCTCAAATACCATTAAAATACGGTTCCATAAATGCTCTTGGGATTCTGATTTGTGGATCTTGTGAACACGATCATGAGCAGTTACCACAAGCTCTATAAATAGCACAATCTTCTTCTTCGGCAAAAGCAATATCCATGTTTTTGTTTTCAAAGTTAGAACTGAAGAGAGGAAAGAGTTTGGTGCAATTGGGTTGATATATATGAGTTTCTTTATATAGGTTTAGGGTCCAACGACTCTTTATCTTTTTCCCAAAACTCCAACGGCTATTTCTTAAATTTGGTTTAAACTGCAACGGCTAATTTGACGTAGGTTGAATCTTGGGAAACCAATAATCGGTAGGTATTTAAGTTAGAATATCTACCGATTATGGTAGCTTTCAAAATTTTTTTTAAAAAAGGATTTTAGAAAAAAACTCATTTTGGGGCAACCTATAATCGGTAGGTTTTGGAACCAATTTTACGTCCGATTATGGCTACATCCAAATCACGAACCACATGGTTATGCCTGGATCTGTACCCTCTAAACCTATGGATTTTGGCACAGGTTGGATTTGGGGCTTCGTATAATCGGACGGTAAGAAGTAATAAACTCTACCGATTATGGTAGATTTCAAAATTCATCACATGAAGGATTTTAGAAAAAAACTCATTTTGGGGCAACCTATTTGGCTTACGATTATGGCTACATCCAAATCACGAACCACATGGTTATGCCTGGCTCTGTACACTCAAGGGAGGTGGAATTTGGCAAGGGTTCGATCTGGGGCTCCTTATAATCGGTAGGTTGTTAAGTTGTTAACTCTACCGATTATGGTATATTTCAAATTCCCTTACATGAAGGATTTTAGAAAAAACTCATTTTGGGGCAACCCATAATCGGATGGTTTGGTAATATATTTAACTCTCGATTAACGCTGCATCCAAAACACGAACCAAGTGGTTATGGCTGGTTGTGTACACTCAAAACCTATGAAATATGGCAAAGGTTGGATCTGGGGATCGTTATAATCGGTGGGTTATATAATTATATACCCTACCGATTATGGTAGATTTCAAAATTCATTACGTGAAGGATTTTAGAAAAAACTCGTTTTGGGGCAACTTATAATCGGTAGTGTATGTAACCTATTAGGCTTCCGATTATGGCTACATCCACAGCTCAAGCCAAGTGGTTATGGTTGGCTCTGCACCCCTCAAAACCTATGGAATTTGGCCAAGGTTGAATATGGGGCTCCTTATAATCGGTAGTCTTACAAGTTGGATAAGCTACCGATTATAAAAGGGATTATTAGCCGAAGTATCTACACAATAATCGGTAGGTATAGTTTCAATTTAACCTACCGATTCACCTTTAACCTACCGATTATGGTGTTGGCTCCCGATTATATAAGGTCATATTGGCCATTTCGAAAAATCGAAGATAAGGGGTAACTTAGATTTACGTTTGGGGTGACCTTTTTTGTCTTTTAGTGTTGCCCCTAATTCTTTTGGGGTCGCCCTAAAAATGTCTGGATAATTATGCTTCCAAAATAAAAATAAATGTACAATGGTCATTATTTTGTGTAAACATGGAAACGTATAAAGAGTATTATTATGGTTTTTCCACACAAGCTTCATTTGTTAACAGAAAACCCAAAAACTATCTTAAATTTTCTCTCTCTATACACCCAAAAGTGAAAAAACGTTCTCTTCTTCTTCACTCACTTCCAGATTTAAAGAGAGAGAAGAAAGGGAAAAAAAACTTAAACTATCTTCTTCACTCTTCTTCTTCTTCTGGGTCTTTCGTTAATGGCAATAACGAACCTCTTGAATTCATCTACAACTATTGTTGCTGATAGTAGTATCAACTCGATCTCACTCTAAAAGGTTCATTTTTCTTTTGATTGTTATTTCTATCCGTGTTATCTAGAGATTGGAAACGGAATTTTATAGTTTAAGTTATGGATCTGACTGACATTTACTATAATTTCTCTTCTGAGTTTTTGTATCGAAAAATTTGTGATGGATCTGGATTTACTTAGACTGAAATTCGTTATATCGATCTCGGAGTTTTTCCTGATTCATTGATTGATTGATTTATGTGTAATCAAATTTAAGTTTTGCTAGGTCTTTGAGGTAGTAATGCAATTTATTGTTACCAATATGGATGAGATTGTGAAATACTCAGATCATTCAGTTACCGAATCTGGTAAGTTTGATCTGAATTCTGGTTTCGGATTATATGTAGTACACATAATCTTTCTGTTTGATTCTGTAGAATCTAGGTCTTCAAAGCTGAAACAAGTAAAATTTGGTATTATGGTTTCAAATTCTTGGTTTTACTTGGAAACGATTTACAATAAAGAAATTTGGTACATTTCTTACGAACTTGATTGAATAAGATTTTAGGGGATATACCGAAATGTTGATTGAATAAGATTTTTAGGGGATATACTGGAGTAGTTGGAAAAACTCTTTGTACTTAAACTTCTATTGAGAAGCTGGAAAATGCAACGTTAGTGATAAGAAAAATGTTCAGTTTCCTGATGTTAGTGCTTAGAGGGACCTTGATTAGTCAAAACATTCAGTAGTAACGTGTATATACTTTAGATGGAAGAATGTAAAACTGGTGGTGGAAACTTCATCTATCTAGTATGGCGATAAAAAAAAAAAAAACTTAGTCTATCTAGTGTATTTAGTGGAGGTCAGAATGATTCAGACATTGGGTCGTCATATAGTCCTATGACTTTGCTCTATTAGGATGTCTAAGGTCGCCAAGGATTTGTATATACGGGAAAAAAGAAGATAACATGTGATATATCGCTATTTTTATATCAGTGGCCAGAACTGTATGAGTTGAATGTGTGTTACAACTTTAGTTTAAGTGTATGACATTAGGTGCCACAAACACATGCTTATAACATTGAATCCTCTATTACAGCACAAACCTTAAATTTTCATGTGATAGAAAGTTGATTGTACCACTAAACCCGCCAGCTCGTGCACGACATAAGCACACTGAGAAGTAACTAACCAATTCTGGTGGTTGGCAAGCATTTTGGCTCTCCTATCAAGGAACTTCTCTTTTGCATCTATTAGGAAAATGTCTTCCAATGGACACAATGTTGACAAAACCTTTATTTATTGCTGCAGTTCTTACTACCACGAAATGAGAATGACATATTACTTGCCATCTATTGAATTAGTTATTTTCCGTTCTTAATCTAGAACTTCAGTATGCTTCTGTTTGTTTTGTTTTTTTTTTTTGTAAAATCAGATTGACTTGCTTGGCATTTTCAATCTACTTCATTTCTATTAAATATTCAGGTGTTTTATGTTTCCAGAAAATCAGTTGCTAGAGTGGATACTCTTAGCCTTTATTTGGAAGCGCAAGATTTTGTTTTAGCAGAGACAGACAAGTTAAAAAGCTTGTGAGATAAACGAAGGAACAATAAAATGGCTCCCTCGAGCAAGGCCGATAAGAAGGCCGCATTAGATGCAGCCTCGTGGATGTTTAATGTCGTGACTTCTGTTGGAATTATCATTGTCAATAAAGCCTTAATGGCAACATACGGCTTCAGTTTTGGTAAATACGCTATCATTTTCATGTGCATCTCTTTGATTTTTTTTGTTCTCACGCATTCTTTGGTATAGCTACAGTATTTTATGTTTTGCTTTTTTGTTGAAAGTTGAAAATAAACACTAGATAATATATCCACTGCTTTCTCCCATTTTATGCCCTTCTACTTCCAAAAATCCTATGCTGGAGTTTAACACAAGGATTAAAGTTCAGCCGCGAACAATGCATGGGGTCATTGACTTCCTTGTTTCATACAAAAATAAGAATCACCACAAGTAATTAGTAAGGTGTAAATGTGAGTGACAAAATCAAGATGCTTTTAAAAGCTAAACTATATTATATGTGATGGAACATTTATCTGGTTTGGACTGAAATTTCAAGGTCAAGATCCTGTAATTATATACAATTGTTTTGTAGCTGGCCATACTTAATTATCTGTTTAATGTGTTCTGTAAATAAAAAAAAGGAGTTCTTGTTTTGCTTTTTCCATTTAATATTCTATTTTGACGAGGGCATTGCTGCTTGAATCATTGCTTTTTCTTTTTATAATTCCATTACACACTGCTGGGATTTGTTAGCCTTACATGATTTTTTTTGAGGTTCTGTTGTTTGGGGCTTCATTCTGCTAAATTGATCATTGGCCTCATAATTGATTGAAAGTACTTTTTCTTACACTTGTCCAAATACCTAACCATGTCAGATTTCTAATTCCTGCTAATTTACTATCTTCTCCTGCAGCTACAACGCTAACCGGGCTTCATTTCGCTACCACAACCTTGATGACATTTGTTCTTAGGTGGCTGGGATACATCCAGCCCACGCATTTACCTCTGTCCGAGCTCTTGAAGTTTGTTCTCTTCGCAAACTTCTCTATAGTTGGGATGAATGTGAGCCTAATGTGGAATTCTGTCGGATTTTATCAGGTTAGTTTGATGGTCTATTGGTTTTTTCACTCCTTTATAGAAATTTTATACCAAGTTTGTTTCCAACAAATTATGTTTATATCATCAGATAGCGAAACTCAGCATGATTCCTGTATCCTGCATTCTGGAAGTCATCTTGGATAAAATTCGATACTCGAGAGACACAAAATTGAGCATACTGCTGGTTCTTCTCGGTGTTGCTGTTTGTACTGTAACTGATGTGAGTGTTAATACAAAAGGATTTGTTGCTGCAATTGTCGCTGTCTGGAGCACTTCCCTGCAACAATATGTAAGTCATCAGTTGCTCAAAATAAGATAATATCTTTTGATCAATATTTGTTTGTAAACCTAAAACTTCCTATTAGGCAGAAATACATCTCAATAGATGGACTGTCTAGTTAGCTTTCTTAATATTATGAAAATCCACTTGCACCTTATTTAGATTGCTAGATGTTTTCTTGCTCAGTCCATCTTTTCATTATTTTGGTGTATGTAAGCTAATTAACCCCCTCCGCCAAATTAATTACTCCATTAAGTATTATTGTATTCTTCTTTCTTGTCTTGATATAAGAATACACCCACTTATACCCATCATAACTTTCATATAATGTCAATTTTTTTTTTATCCTAGCTTGGTTTTTTAACTGGAATCTCCCAGTCCTGGTAGAGGTTGTCTTATGTAACATATCCGACTACCTTTTGGTTGTTTGTGTAGTATGTACATCACCTTCAACGGAAGTATCAACTTGGATCTTTCAGTCTACTGGGGCATACTGCGCCTGTCCAGGCTGCATCACTGTTGGTTGTAGGTCCCTTTCTGGATTACTGGTTGACAGGCAAAAGAGTCGACCACTACGATTATAATGTAGTTTCGGTGGTAAGTATAATTCTTATCTTGAAGCTCTTCATTCTTTGAACTTTTATATGATGTTTGGTGTCAGAGGCTAAGGTTATAGATGATTGAGTGTTCCTAAAACTTAGAACTTTGTAGATATATGTAAGATTGTAGGTATATGTAAGAAGTAGATAATTCTTGGTTTGAGCCTCCCTAACCCATTGGTTCTACACACAGGTTTCTGTTTGTGATAGGTAGTACAAAATTGAGTTATTGCCTTATCGGCGGAGTGGATGCTTAGTATTCTGTTTGGACCTTCCATTTTTAAATGTTTTCTCATGTAGGAGCATCTTGGAACACTGCGTTTAAAGATTTCTTATTTAAATGTGCTGCTCAATATGCTGCAGTATAAGTAGCCATTTAAGCATTGCTATGTATAATCTGCTCAAGTGTTGAAGAAAGGTGCTTAAGGCTTGACTTTAGTTGTTCATTCTTGCATACCAAATCCAAAATATACCTTCGGTAGAGCAAAAATTAAAACTGAACTTGAAGTTTCAAACTTGAATTCCACATTTGTAGAGAAACTTATGTAGGTCGTTTGGAAATAACTATCCCTATTACTTCAAGTTTTGCTCTGTAACAGTTTAAGCAAATTATTCACTGTATACTGAATCTAGACTGATGAGTTGTCATTCTTTTCTCTTGTATTTTTTCTGGTTTCATTTTTTATCTGCTTCTTACTGTGACTACAGAGCACCTGCACTAATGAATGGGTTTTATTTTACCTTGCAGTTATTCATCACTTCTTCGTGCATCATTGCGATAGGGACAAACCTTAGTCAATTTATCTGCATAGGCAGATTCACAGCCGTATCATTCCAAGTCCTTGGGCATATGAAGACTATCCTTGTCTTAATACTAGGGTTCATACTTTTTGGGAAAGAAGGTCTCAATCCACAAGTAGTTCTGGGAATGATAATAGCAGTATTAGGAATGATCTGGTACGGGAATGCCTCATCCAAACCAGGTGGCAAAGAACGGCGTAGTAGCCATTCTCTACCAACCAGCAGACCACAAAAACATGGATCAGATACCAGCGAGACCGATGGGAAGATCTAACACGTTGAAGAAAATCTTAGATGGCTGGATATATCCGATTTCAGGAAGAAACAAAAAGGAAAACAAAGAACTTAGCTTCTAACATAAAAAGGTTAGAACACGTATGGTTATTTTTGTCTAATTCTTTCACTTCTAATTTTGATTTTTTTTTGAGCCATCCTTTTAATTTGTTCTCAAGGGAATGAACACTGTTGGATCGTGTGTAGATTCCCTAAAATCCCATTTTGTTCCACTATTACCATGGTCATCAGTTATAGTAATTTATTTATTTATGATTTCTCCCCTCTCCAATAAGTTCATTTCTTCTTGTATTGCTGAATTTCTTATAAACGAAGTAGTGAATTATCTTTTTCAATGGATATTCAATCCATTTTATTCTTCAACCTTATGTTTAATCAGTAGTGAATGCAAGTGACCGTAACAGCTTATTGCTGATCATGATTAGTGAATCTCTCATCTCTGTTGTGCTGTTCAATAATATCACTTAGATTCCAGAACTACTTTGATATTGGTGCAGGGTCGTGTACTTGTCCAGCACAATCTTTAGTTGAAACAAAGACAGCTCTAGATTACCATTGTTTGTTGGGAAGGTCCATATACGCTCTCTTGTTTTTAAGTTGGTGCTTCTCTTGGCCCCATTTCTTGGTAGGTGCAGACCGTGCAGAGAGAGAGAACCAATAAATTGGTGGTTCATATTGGGCCTATTCGAATTGAAGGTTATTATTGTTGCTAGGATTTTTGTGGTTTTATTGGTTTCGTATAGATTAAACAAAACTATGGAACCCTAGAGACAGGACATTGGACCCTGTATGATATGTGATACAAAGGCAGCAGCATTATGCTGCAATTTCCAGGAAATAGAAGAGAGTCAAAAAAGAAAGCTGGATTCATTTTGGATGACTGAAATGTGAGACTAGAAATAATGAGAGACCAATACAGGTATTTTCCCCTACAAGCAATATTAGTAATCAGAGACCAATACAGCAGGTTGGTGATAAACATTGTCTGGATGGATGGTGATATTATTAACGGAAGATAGTAGTATGTGCTAGGATTAGCTATCAAGAAAATAAGTGCTAGGATTAGACGGTGTAGGACCCCATGTTCTCCTCTCATAATCATTGCCCTGTTTGAAAGATCTACGTTACTTTTATAAAGCAACTCCATTCGAGTTGGAATTGCGTCCGTGTGTGTTTGTATTATCCACTCCAAATGTCAGACCCTATTCTTGAATCAAATCCAATTCCTATTGCGCACAACATTCGAATACACTCGCAATACAAACTTATGCTTCCTCTACTGTATATGAGCGGCAAAATGAGGAGTCGCACTATTTCATATACGCTTCTACCTCAAACGGTACATGGTAATCTCTGTTTTTGCAGTAAATCTAAATCATTCTGTAGTAACATCTCTTTTTGTAGTAAATCTTGATTTCTATTAAAAGACTGGCAGTTGCTTTCTTTCTCTGTCAATGTATAAATGCCAATGCCTTGACTTGACCTAATCGCGTGTGCATGCACGTGTAGGTGTTCCCCCCTCTCCCTCTCACAATCCTCCTCGCTAGTCGCTACTATTAGTAGTCTATTACCAGTATATACTATTCTTCTCTTATTGCTTTGCCTGTGCTGTGCTCACAACGCACGTTATCAAAGAAAAAGAAAAATGCCCCTCCACTGTTTACGAAGAATTTCACTAAATCCGTTCTTCTCAAAGAAGGGAAAGAAAGAAGAGAGACCAAATGAGACGCATTTCGAAATTCTTGTCTCCTCCCTCCTCCTCTTTTCATTCTTGGTTCTTGCAGTTTTGCTTCCCTCACAGTTTGGGGTTTTGGGAAATGATCTTTTCTCCTCTTACATCATCATCATGATGAGCTTACAAGCTAACAAACAATTCACCAATCGAGTGGGTGGGACCTAACAAGTGTTTAAGTGGGTCCCGGCATAGTTTTAAAAGTTAGGTTAGAGTTGAAAGATGGTGATGGTGATAGTATATTGTACGTGCACGAACAAGACACATAATCGAAAACAAAGTATATGTACCAGTACAGGTGACGTAGCACGTGGTCTACCACAGCTTGGTGGGCCACCTTCATTTGTTTACCCCCGTCACCGTCGTTATCGCGCATACCTGGTGGTGCTGGACAACATTTTCATACAGCCTAATTCTTATTTTATTTTTTTTGATAAATGCAAGAATTTTATTGATTAATTTTTATCAGGCACAAAATACCTGGATAACAAAGAAGAGATAATGTGTTTATCATGACTGAACTCTTCAATCATTAACCTATTTTTCCTAACTGTTTTGGAAATAGAATCAGCTAACTGATTTAGTGATCTTCTGACATGACTCACTTTAGCATACATGAAAGTACCTAACAAGAGTTTAATCTCCCTTAGAGTTTTCCTATTTTCCCATCTAACAAGAAGAGTATTATTATTAATTGAGTTGACAACGGTTTCTGCATCTGCGACCAGATGTATCTTGTCCAGTTCCATTGCTTTCGCCCACTGTAAACACTCCAACACAGCTCTGCATTCTCCAGCCTCCGCATCTATCACTCTAGTTGCATAAGATCCTTTGGAACCGGAGCAGTCACCTGTAATATTGTATAAGACAATCCCAGAACCATAGTCGTTAGTGTCTTTATCAAAAGAAGCATCAATATAGAATTTAAATACTTGAGACTCCTCCCTGACATGCTCATTATAGTTATAACTAGGTCTACTATCATATGATTCAGTGGCAAAAGATTCTATTGGAAGTTGGACTAAACTGTCTTGCTTAGAGGGACTGAAACTTAGAAGATAATGGTTAATCTTAGGATAAGTGGCAGCTGGGTTTAGAGACTTATCCTGAAAGACACAATCGCATCTTTCTTTCCATATTACCCAACACCCTACCATTAAGCGAGTTCTCCAGTTCTGCAGATCATCCAAGTCTGCAACTTGAACATTATGAAACCAGGAAATGATCCATTCCTTAAGCTGTCGACAATTAATTTGTACTTGATCAATGTTAACATTAAGGAGCTTCAGCATCGTTTGAGCGTGCTTGCATCGATTAAAAGATGATAGAGGGTTTCTTCTTCTTGCTTGCGAGATCTCACGGTGAGTTTCTAAGTTGTGCATGGCCCGAGATAGTCCGACTCTAGTGGGAACAATGTTCTTCAAGCATTTCCATATAAACACTTTACTCGATGTGGGAGTAACATTTTCCAAAGCGTTTTCCATACGGCGAGATGGGACAAGATCGAGTGCAACCCGATTATAAACTCTTGCCTCCATGAGCTTATTATACGTGCTTTTTAAGTAAAGTCACCATTTTTCTTTGGAAGCGACGTATTATATCTTCTTCTATTTGAGATATTTGCATATTCTTAATTTTGCTCACTACTTAGGTGTGAATAACTCATTAAGAAGGGTGATATTCCAATTATTGGTTCCATGCATAATCGGCTCATTCACAAAGACGTATTGCGAGATGAGTAGGATGGCGTGGTTCAACTTTGATATCTAAACCGATAATCCACCTATCCATCCAAATTCTTGTACCTGCCCCATTATTTACCTCCATCATATAATATTGTTGAATGATGCCAAGACCCAGTTCAATGCCCTTCCATGTCCACGAAGAATTATTTCTTTCTTTCGATAGATGTAGGAAGTTTTCATTCTTGAAGTACTTTGCTTTGAGAAGTTTAGAAAGAAGATGATCGGACTGATGAAGTATTCTCCAAGCCACTTTAGCTAAAAGTGCATGGTTTAATGCTTCCAAATCTCGAAAGCAAGGCCACCCAAATCCTTTGAAATACACATATTCTCGCCAAGATATTAAATTAAATCCCCTATTTGATTTAAATCCCCACAAGAACTTCCTTTGTATTATATCTAGTTTCTTCAGAAGAGTTTTAGGAATCTTAAAAGTACTCATTTGATACATGGGAATTGCATTTAGAACTGCTTTAACCATAGTTGTTCTACCAAACTTGATGAATGTTGATACCCCGCGATTCCAAGTCTTCTTTCAAAAGCTGATTGTAACTCCTCAAATGCCTTGACTTTAGACTTACCAATGATAAGTGGAGAGCCTAGGTATTTCTCATTTTTCTCCATAGTTTTAACTCCTAATATACCACTAAGAGTATTACACACAAAAGGATCCATGTTGTTTTGTAATGTTTTGAAGATTTGTCAAAATTAATGACTGACCCAGTTGTGCACTAAAATCCCGCAAAACTTGAAGGAGATTATGCACATTGGTTAAATTTGCTTGAGTAAAAATGAGACAATCATCTCGCAAAAAGCAAATGATTAATTGGAGGAGCTCCTCTTGCGTAGAAATACCTTTAATAGCTTTAGAATTATGTGCATCTAAAAGAGTTCTTGAAAACCATTCCATTGCAATGATGAAAAGATAAGGAGATAAGGGATCTCCTTGTCTAATACCTCTAGTAGGAGTAAATTCATCACAAGGTGAGCCATTAAGAAGGACAGAGATAAGGAAGTAGTACTTATGCATTGATGTATCAAACTCGCACCAATCCTCACGAAACCAAAACTTTGAAGAACTTTCGAAGGAAGGGCCATTCTAACCTGTCAAAGGCCTTAGACATATCCAATTTGAGAGCTAACCAACCACTTTCACCTTCCTTTTTTTCATGGAATGGATCAATTCATGGGCAATCATTGTATTATCATTAATCAACCTACGAAATATAAGCGACTTGATATGGAGATATGATTCTTTCCATGAGAGGTTTCATTCTTGAAACAAGTAACTTAGAGATAATCTTGTAGGAAGTATTGCATAACCCTATAGGTCTAAAATCTGCAGGTGTCTTTGGCTTTCTTCTTTTTGGGAATCGAGATATATAGGTTTTGTTTAGCTGTTTTGATAGAAACTTAGTAGAGAAGAAATTTTTTACCATGTTACACACATCTTCACCAACTGTATTCCACTGTGTCTTATAGAACCCAGCTTGAAAACCCTCAGGACTGGAGTGACCAACTTTCCATACTTTTTAAAGTTTTCACAATCTCTTCATTAGTTGGAGGTAAAAGAAGTATTCTATTATCCTCTTGAGAATTAATGTAGGGATATGCGAGATAATGTTTTTCTTCAAGAGAAATATTATTGGAAGTACTTATACTCTTAAAATGTTTAGTTAGCATTGCAGCTATATCATCTCTTGAGTGAAGCCAGTTACCTTCCCCATCTTGTAAAGAATCAATATTATTCATAGCTCTTCTCCTTTTTGTAAGAGTGTGAAAATACTGTGTATTGTAATCCATGTCCTTAACAAAGTTATCTCTAGATTTTTGCTTATGAAACTCAAACTGAATTTGATGCCATTTATTTAGTTCCCTTTCTACCTCAGCAGCCTTGATATTATTTTCATGAGAATATGGAAGCTCTTGTATGACAGATAGTTGTTGTTGTAGAGTATCCACATTATGGTTGATATCTCCAAAATGTATTTTGTTCCATTTAGAAAGAGTGATTCTTGTTAATTGTAGTCTTGATGAGTTTGTAACCTGGTGACCCTTGAAGCGCCTTATCCTGGGCTTTAGCCACCTTAGCTGCACATGTTCTATCATGTAACCAGGTCTTGAAAAACTTGAAGGGTTTCCATAATTTTGGTTGAGAATAATCAGTAACCAACATGATTGGACAATGATCACTGCCCATTTGAGAAAGATGAAGAAGTTTAGAGTCTGTGAACCGAGTGGTCCAATCTCCATTAACCAGTGCCAAATCAATTCTTGACCTCTTTTCACCTGTACCCAGATTGTTGCTCGACCAAGTATGTCCTCTGCCTATAAAACCCAAGTCTTCTAAACCAATATCTTGAATTATAGCATTCACCATACCATCACTTGATGAAGAACTTCCAGAAGAATGATCAGTTAAATGAAAGTTTAAATCACCCAGAAGAACCCACGGTTGAGAGATATTTAAACCAATCTGCTTAATGAAATCCCATTGCAATTTCTTCTTTGAATAGTCACAGTAACCGTACATACACGATAGTAACCATTAAATTTGGTCGGGATCACTTTGTACCATTGCATGTATCATATTATTTTTCATGACTAACCACATCACATACAAAACCATCCTTCCACATAATTACAAGACCACCGAAAGACCAATGGTTGCAAATATCTAGCATTTGGGTACTTTAAAGGAGACAATAAAGTTTTCATTTTATCCTCATGGATTTTGGTTTCACAAAGAAAAACTATATCAGGATTTTGGGTTCTTATCAAATCTTTTAAGTGATCTCTAGTTGCAGGAGTAGTAAGACCTTGTACATTCCATGCAAGGACTCTCATGATTTCAATAGAAAAGAGGGAATAACAGATGAACCTAAGCCTAGCTTTTTTAACGTGCAAATTGTAATTAAGGTTGCATGAGAAATTTAATGCACTGAAAATAAAGCAGAAAATGAGTGGTAAATTCCTATGTCATTAATCATTCGCAGGATGCTTGTGAGGCAGCAGCTACTTACCTGAAGGCAGCTCATGAGAAACCTTACTTCGTTGGGAAAGTAGAAAATTTTCGAAAGAATATTGCTGCTATCAAATCGAACAAAGCTCCTCTTTGTGAAGAACACTCAGAAGAAATTTGTTAAGAAGGCAGTGTTTGTGCCTCCAAAAGATGGGGAGATTATCAATCTTGATTTCCTGCTAAACAAGGAGACTACAAATGAGGAGGAAGAAAGCAGATTAGGCAAGCGTCTGAGAGCTGATAGTACCAGTGTTGACAATGCTCTTGCTGCTGAGTCTTCTTCACAAAGCACCATAATGACAGCCATATCATCTGACCAGACTGCTCACAGGGTCACTTCCAGAGATATTCAAACAACTGTTGCTATTGAGGGGAATCAGGTAATCAAGCTATCAACCCTAATTCTTATTTCCTACCTACGTACCCAAAGGCTGTATTAAGCACAACCCATCGGGTTACCATGCATAATTTGAGTCACATGAAAATGAAAAATTTAGGTCATTAGGAAAAGATTTGGTTGCTAAGAAATATTAAAATTTTCACAAAATTGGTTAAAAAGACCAAAATCAATAATTCTTGGGTGAAAAGACATTTAGATTTTGATACTGTTTAAATGGACAAAAATATAAAAATAGCCAGGATGTAACCAGTTTCATCATACCCATTTTCAAATTCTTTTTCTTATTTTTAATTTACATCAGGATGCATCCAGTTTCATCCTCGCTATTTTTTAAGTTTAAGCCAGGATGAATCCAGTTTCATCCTTGCTATTTTTTTGTGTCCATTTCACCCATAATAATTTTTACTCGTCCATTTGAACCATGTTTTAAAATTTTTTGGACAAATGACCCATTTTTCGTAAAATTTTTAGACAAATTTTGAATCACAGAGTATATTTTGAATTAGAATGAAACATTCTTTTGGAGCCGATTGGTTTGAAGTTGAACTTAGATAAAAGCTGAATGTCAAATACATGGGCTGATGAGTTGGTTCAAGAACTACCTTTGGAGCTAGGGTGTAAGACAAACTCATTACGTATTAATTATTTGGGAATGCCAATTGAAGCTACTAAAAGATGTGTGGCAATTTGGGAAGTGGTCAGTGAAAGAGTGAAGAAGAAACCGGCTTCTTGGAAGAGAAAAAGTCTTAACAAAGCAGGTAGAGTGATTTTAATTAAAAGTTCACTAGAAAGTATTGCAATCTACTTCTTCTCTGTGTATTACCTTTCCAGTGTCAGTAGATTAGAAGCCGAATAGTATTATGAGGAGATTTTGGGGGGGGGGGGGGGGAGGATGATGAGAAAAACAAGATGAGCTGGGTGTTATGGAAAAAGATATGCAAATTTTTCAGTGTCAGTAGATTAGAAGCCGAACATTATTATGAGGAGATTTTTATGGGGGGAGGATGATGAGAAAAACAAGATGAGCTGGGTGTTATGGAAAAAGATATGCAAATCTAGGAAGAAGGGAGGATTAGGTACCAGAAATCTAAGACAGATCAATATAGATCTTTATTGGCTAAATGACATGGAAGATACTGCAAAGAGAAAACAACCTGGTGGAGGAAAATTGTGTATGAGAATTCTTAGTCAAATGAGTCTTTTTTGGTTCCTTTGCAGACTAAAGAAACAGTGGGTAGAAGCATGTGGTTCGATATTCTTAAAGCTAACAAAGACTTCTATGAAGTTGTTAATATCCGGGTGAAGAATGGATGGAGTGTTAGATTCTGGCATGACTGGTGGAATAAGAAAGGTTATTTAAAAGAAAAATATCCAAGATTGTACAGAATTAGCAATCAAAAGTATGAAACAATTGCTAATATGAAAGACAACTCTTGGAATTTTTGCTTCTCCAAAGATCTTGATCCATATGAGCGTATTGACTTATTATGAATCAAATTTGATTTACGAAATTTGGTTTTGATAACAGGTGAAGATGATGGTATAGAAGGAGAATGCACGGCTAAATCTTTTTACAACAAAATAACTGAGTCAGACGCTGAATGGGAATATTGTGATATCGTGGCAAGCAAGTTTGCTCGTCCGAAAGTTCTTTTCCTCTTATGGGCTGCTATGCATGACTCAGTCCCGACTCGAAGTATGTTGCAGAGCAAAGGAGTTGACGTTAGTTCAAATTTGCGCTTATTTTGCAACACTCAGCTTGAATCTCTAGACCATCTTTTCATACATTATAGTTGGGCGAAAAACTTTTGGGACATATTCTGAACTCGGTACATGTATTATGGGTAGCTAATCATAGTTTAAAGAGCACTTTACTGAGATCGAGAATTAACAGGGTATCAACGAGATTGAAGTTGGTTTGGAATCTAATTCCGTTTGCAATCTGCTGGGAATTGTGGCTAGAAAGGAATAGAAGAGTGCATGCAGGAAGACCGAGTTCAAAAGATGATCTGATTTGTGCTATGAAGCTGGATATTTTCCTTTGGATCTCAAGTACATATTTCTTCAAAGGTTACTCTATGAACCATATATTATGTCGTTGGGAAGATATCATGAACATGAATTAGTTTTTTTTTTTTTTTTGGTTTTTTTTGTTTTTTTTTTGGTTTTGAATCCTTTAGACTTCTCTTTACCTTTTCTTTTTCGATATATCCTTTTTTATCATTAAAAAAAAAAATCTTTTGGTCACAAGAACATAACATAAGCTTCAAGTTAGTTTGGAAATTTTGAATGGTTAAACTATTCAATAATATTTTTTTTGGAACGACTCGCGAGGATATTTTATTAATAAAAGGCAAAGCAAACAGAAAGAGGAGGGGGGGGGGGGGGCTAGGCCAAACCTCAGGAGAAAGAGAGAAAAAGATAAAAAAAAAAAAAAAAAAAAAATATGTTAGAAACTATTTGAATCTACAAGTAGACAGACTGGATCTGTCACTACCCAAAGCTGCTCGGATAAAATGTGGTGGATCATTCCACCATTGAAACCCTGTGGTAGCTCCGCGTTTAGCCAACAAATCATCCACTGCATTACCGTCTCTATAAATATGACAATATCTAAACTGTATCGATGATAAATATCTCAAACAATTTTCCCAATGAACATCAAACCTCCAAGGAACTAGTGAAGGATATGATAACGCCCCAATAACTTGCATCGAGTCACATTCAAACAAAATACGAATCATTTCTCTTGTTCGTGCAATTCTAAAAGTGAATATAGCTCCTCAAAACTCAGCAGACACTGAGTTATCTATGCCAATTGACTACGCCAAGCATCCAACAACCAAGTTGTTATGATTACGAAGTACGACTCCACATCCAGATGGTCCAGGGTTGCCTAAATAACATCCATATGCGTTAATTTTAATCCACTCATATAACGGAGGATGCCAATTCACCTCTATAATCTTCGGAGCCTTAGCCGCTCTACCTTCAATCTTAAAAAACCTTAAGATACATAGGTTATATTATATATATATATGTCTCTTTCCCAACCTGCCAGACTCACTAATAAGTAATTTTAATTTTGCCGCTCCCTGTTGGGTTGGAGTAATCTCGTGGTCAAAACGAATTTTGTTTTTTATTTCCCAAATAAGCCGAACACAGTTGATCACTGCCACCCATAATAGTTGTTTGATCTGCGAACTGCTGTTATGAAGACGAATAATAACAAACATTTCACGAACAAAAATTGCATTTAAATTAAACAAAGTTAAAATACTGATCAACATGTAGATTTGGTATCACTAAACAAATTTAAGTTTATGTGCAAATTTTGTACCAAATACAAAATTTAGGTCGTGAGACTTTGTTGGACCACCCAAGTAAATCTTGGGTTACATGATAATTTTTGGGTCACGTGGCATATTTTGAGTCTTATGGATTATGTTGTTCATTGAGCATATCCTGGGATTTAGATTTTCGGGTGACTTGGCTTATTTTAAGTCTCGAGGCAGGATTTCAGTGAAAGCAAATCTCGGGTTATTTAGACTCATGGTCATAATGTCATGTTTGGGGTCGTTTAGCAAACTTTATGTCACTCACAAATTTATGTCATAATGATAGTTTATGGATCGCGATGCAGATTTTGGATCACTGAGCAATTTGAGTGACACGACAAAATATGAGTTGGTTCACCGGGATTGTGGATGTCGATGGAGCTCGGAAGATCATATCCTCCAGTTACTCTTATCCATGTGAGGTTATGAAGGGAAGAAAAATTGTGGATAATATAGTAATTGCTCATGAGGTTTTACATTGGATGAAAACGAATATGAAAAAAGATGATTTCTTAGTTCTTAAGCTTGATCTTTCGAAAGCATTTGATCAAATGGAATGGGATTTTGTTATGTTTGTTTCAAGAAGCTAGGTTTCTATGAGCATTGGTGTAAATTGATATTTGAATGCGTTTCCACCGTCTCTTGTCACGTTCTTCTAAATGGGTCCCTTAGTCCTGTATTAGGGGTTTACGACAGGGTGACCCATTATCTCCTTATTTATCTATCACTGCTTTAGAAGGGTCATTCTCGACTTTTCATGTGGTCCAAACAAAATATTAGTATTTCTGGCGTTAAAATCTTATTTGTTGATGATTGTTTCATTGTTTGCAAAGCTTCAATTCCCGAGGTAAGAAATTTAACTTATTTGCTTAGCATATTTAGTGATTATTCTGCTCAATTAATTATTTTTGATTAGTCTGGTATTTATTTTAGTACAAATATGTATAATAAACTATTGTAAGATTCTTGAGTTAAAAGAATAAACTATTGTAAGATTCTTGAGTTAAAATAATTTCAAAAAAATGTAAATATTTATGTTCCCCTGTCATTTTTTTTAATAGATATAAGTCTATGAATTTTGAACCCTTATTAGAAATGGATTATGCTTCTTTGAAAGGATGGCAATCCAAAGTCTTATCACAAGCTGGACGAACATTTCTTATCGATTCTAACTTGTCTGCATATCCTAGTCATCAAACGATGTGTTACCCACTTCCAAAAAAGGTGTTAGATAAACTTGAAAAACTCAAAGAGACTTTTGGTGGAATAATGAAGATCCTAATAAAGTTATTTATCCTAAGGCTTGGAGTTCTATATGTACTCCTAAATCTCAAGGGAGACATGGAATAAAAAATCCCCGTAGGTTTAATTCTTCGTTGTTGGCTAGGTTATCTTGGAGACTAATTAATAACCCCAATCAGTTGCGGGTTCGACTTTTAAAAGGAAAATACTTTCCTAGAACTCATATTTTATACAAGCACAAGATCAAAAACACTTCTTGGATATGTCCTGGAATATGATCATGAAATAATTCAAAGGCATCACAAGGATGATGCAAGGCAAGAATGGCATGAGACTGGATGATATACCCTTGACACAAGCCAAACATTTGCATGCATTCATCTCAATGGCAAAGCGAAGTAAGAAAGTGTAAATAGGCTTACAATGGCCTATGTGTAAGTTCAGGGCATGCCTCATGCTTGGTGAAAATGCGAGGGTACAACAACCACACCCAACAATTCGTTTGGCAATCTGAGAGGACTTACTCAAATATAATTTCTAGAGAATTAACTAGACAGTCAGACTCAATCTAGAGAAAAGTATATACAAGAGTTTATATCTCTAACTCTTAATTCAATCTGCAATCAGCAAATGGAAATTTGCGAGCCCGATTGAATATAATAAAAGTAACTTGAATAACACCAAAGACCAATGTTCAAGGATCAATCAATTTCAATCAACAACCAAAGGTTGGATTTCCTAATTGATCGATACAACGCACAACCTGTGATATTTCAATTATATAACAAAATATAATGCGGAAAAGAAATAACACAGACACCAGAATTTTGTTAACGAGGAAAACCGCAAATGCGAGAAAAACCCGGGACCTAGTCCAGCTTTGAACACCACATTGTATTAAGCCGCTACAGACACTAGCCTACTACCAATGAACTTCGGACTGGACTGTAGTTGAACCCTAATCAATCTCACACTGATTCAAGGTACAGTTGCGTTCCTTACGTCTCTGATCCTAGCAGGATACTACGCACTTGATTCCCTTAGCTGATCTCACCAACAACCAATAGTTGCTACGACCCAAAGTCGAATACTTGATAAACAAATCTGTCTCACACAGAAAAGTCTATTGGAATAGATAAATTTGTCTCCCACAAAAATACCTATGAGTTTTTGTTCCGTCTTTTGATAAATCAAGGTGAACAGGAACCAATTGATAAACCGGTCTTATATTCCCGAAGAACAACCTAGTATTATCAATCACCTCACAATAATCTTAATCGACTAGCGAAAAAAGATATTGTGGAATCACAAACGATGAGACAAAGGTGTTTGTGATTACTTTTTATCTTGCACATCGGAGATATAAATCTCGAGCCAATTTTACAATTGTACTCAACACGATAGAAACATCAAGATCATATCACACAACTACAGAGAAAATAGTTGGGTATGGCTTCACAATCCCAATGAAGTCTTTAAGTCGTTAACCTACAGGGTCTCGAGAGAAACCTAAGATTAAAGGAGAATCAACTCTAGCTTATGCAACTAGTAACACACAGAAGTGTGGGGATCAGGTTTCCTAGTTGCTAGAGTTCTCCTTAAAATCCGGGTTTGCAATCTAAGTTACCTTGGTAACAAAGCATTCAATATTCATCGTTAGATGAAAAACCTGATTCAACCAAGCTAATATCTTTTAACCGTTAGATCGAAATTAGCTTGTTACACACAAATGAAATGTACCCTCATTTAGGTTTATGTAACCGTGCCTAAATGTGTACACCATGTTGGCTCAACAATAGTTAACAGAAGTTATCCATATAATCACTCTCATATCAACCTTGTTCATCTTAACCATAACTAGTTCAAATGACTCAAATGAAACTAGTAAAAGAGTTGTTCAATTGCTATATTCTCATAGAAGTATACAAGAACACAATTGAAGAAAAATCGGTTTGAGTCACTCGAATCAATTCATGAACATTATAGCCACGGTTTGCAAAGATTGCATTGCTTATTATATAAATGTTTAAGTTCATGTACACAACCGATTTTAGAACTTTAACCTTCAAGTATGCCAACGGGTACGCATACTTGAAATACCCAGACCAAGATTGGGTTTCGCCAGTACGCAAACGGGTACGCGTACTTCCAACCCCAACAGAAATATTCGGACATGAACCTTACGCCAGTACGCGAACGGGTGCGCATACTTAGGTTCCCGGATTTCCCAAGCCAACAGGTACGCGTACGTGTACGCATACTATGGTTCCCGGACATGGATTACATATGTGCAGGAGTACACAACATGTCATATCCAATTATGGTGAAGTGTTCTAAACTCTTATTTCAATCATTGAAACTTTCTTAGAGGATGACAATAGCCGTTTTCACACTATTAGCATCAAAGAATTTTTCAAGTTATTGAAATAATTATAACAGAAGATTCCAAGTCTACACCAAATGATTGTATCACACAAACCATATAAGATGTTACTCTATAATTTTCACATGATCATCTTTTGACTTGCGTCAAGAATATAAGATGAACTTGGTCAAAGCGAAAGCTTGCCAGCACATATTCCGAGAAATATGAAAGCGAGTTAAACTCAACTCGAAATCTCAAATGTGTATAATAGAAAACTTTATCGTAACACGACTTATGTCTCAATATAGGAGATATAGTAGAAATAGACTTTCCAAGTGATAGATGAGTTTCAGTCTCCACATACCTTTTGTTGATGAAGTTCCACAAGCTCTCCTAAGTAGTTCTTCATCTTCAAATGATGGACGCCGTGAATTCTAAGGCTCAACTACACAATCTATGTCCTAGTCCGAGACATCTATAAGTAGACTAGAAATCAAGACTTATAGTTTTGATCACTAACATTGACAAACATGCTTGAGATAGCAACGCATGCGAGTTCGACCGAGCAGTGCTCTAACAATCTCCCCCTTTGTCAATTTTAGTGACAAAACTATCAATACATATGGATTACAAAATAAATAAAACTTTGTAGCTTCTCATCCAAATGCTTGATCTCCTTAGCATCTTCACCACGACTCGAAATCTTCGTCACTTCCAAGTACTCCATGATTCTAAACGTGTTCAACTCAGCATCATAGTTGTTGAAGATCCGTAGCGATAACAGTGAGAAAACAAATGCTCTCAATCATTGTTATACAGTGTCATAATATCATTACACATCATCAAAGTTCAATTGTATCACAACTTTGACAAGAATACTATGGTGATATGTATCACTCCCCCTTAATCAATACTTCATCTCACAATGAAAACCACTCCCCCTTACATAATGATCCGTAAACAATATGTATTTGTAGTGTGAACTACACATTAATTCTCCCATTTTTTGTCAATAAAAATTGGCAAAGGTACGAAAACTAGTGGGATCCTCATGAAATTTTCATAGAGATACTTTATGACCAAAAGAGAATAACATACCAACTTATTTAGCTGCAATCATATAGCTGAAGTTAAATGCATTCATCAAGGAATTTATAAATGGTGGGTTTGTTTGCAGAAATCACCGTTTCCAGGAATTTATAATCCCATGAGATTACAAATTCTGGGAATCATGTAAATTCCTTGTGTGTTTGGTAACTCAATATAAATTCCTAGGATTTATAGAGTTTTCTTGTATTAAAGTCTTTGTACCGTTTGGCATTACACTCAAATCATAAAATTGCATATATATGGGATTTAGAGTTAAAAAAAAGTGGGTCCATAAATCCTTGATAAGTTTCCCAGCAAATCTTAGGGGGGGAGGGGTCGGACTCCATATGGGGGATTTGCTGGAAAACTGAATCCCGTAGGAAACGTGATTCCAAGAATTCGGGCAACCAAACATACAAATGGAAACGTAATTCTACCAAATCCCCTGGACCCATGAATTCCACCTTTAAAATTCTACATCCAAACCCACCAAAAGATACAAGATAACCCCTAAAATATTCCACATCCGCACTCCCCACAAAGATTTGGCAATTAAGCACAAGTTTAAAAAGAACTCTCCCCCATAAAATGTCATTCCTGAAAGAACAACAAGAGCGACCTTACTTTTACAAGAAAAGAAGGATTTCTTTGGACATAATCAAATCACATGAGAACATGAATTTGTATAAAAAAAATCACAATTGAATTAGCCACAAAAATGATCAATTCAATTGGCCATGCTCAACATAAGAGAACTTACGGAGCAACACAGTATATGCACAAAGATGTGGATCAGGGAAAGACCAATACTGCGGAATAAATAAAGATTCATTCTATTTTTCATCACTATTTGCACAATGCCATATAATAGACTTAATCTTTGTAACCAAAAGTTCATCCTTTCTACCATCAATATTTGCATAATGGCATAAAAGGCTTAACTTTTGTATTCAAAAGTTCATTCTATCTTTTATCAATACTTTCATACCGACATAATAGAGATAACTTTTGAACAAGTATGGGACAGTCAAGGTTCGCGGACGTAAACAACATATCCCATAACAATTTGCAATATATGAAACCATAAAGATTAATACTACAAAAATCATCTTCAAACAACTTATATTTTAAATAAATAAATCTAAAAACATTGAAGATGAAAACATTGGCAGTAGCTATGTGTACTCACAATAATGGATATTCCAAACCCTAGTTATCCTTCTTAAAAACACAAGAATAAAATTCTCATAAGAAGTTTCCTAGACATTGAGACCTATGAAAAATTCTTTATCGTCCCCGAACTCCTTGTCGTCAACAGCCATGGGAACATACGGTTCATTAATAAAAGAGTCAATTCCAACAAACATTCTAGGCCGATGATGTCGAACCAGGGCCTTCTGAATTTCAAGAGTTCTCATAACAAAAGCCTTTATTTTTTGAATTTCCTTCCTTGTTTCCTTCAACTCTTCAAGAACACCATAAAACTTCTGAGAGTTCGAAGGGACGGCTCTTGGCTTCCTCACATTCCTTCTTTTTCTTTTCAAAGTTGGAGGTAACGGAGATCTTTGTTTTTCCTTCATGATTAATTGGTGCCATATGATGTATTAATTCTCAAAATCAAAAGCTTCACAGTACAAATTCAATCACATTCCACTTTCTATCCCATATTTAGTACTCATATTTCAAATGACCTACTAAACTAAATTAATAATGTTGAAGATAAAAGCTTCAACGATAATGAATTCTCATTTCATAAATCTTCAGAAGAAAGAGAAGGAGCGATAAAGAACCATAGTTGTTTCAAGGACAAGAAACTCATTAAAAAATGAAATAGTGGAAATTTCTTTACTGAATGGATTGAATTTTCGGGGTACAAAAGAAGAAGATTATTAGGAGGAAGGGTTTTGTTTAAATATTTTCATATCTAAATATTTTTTTTACTAAATTATCCTTACCGTTATTATCAGTATATCGGTGAACCCGATATATGGGATTGTAACTGCCGATATGAGCGTTTTTATCGTTCACTCCTTGTATCGTCGATATTTTGGATATCATAAAAGTTTTTTCCGATACATGATAAAAGCCTATAATATCAGCCGGTACGACTGATACTGACTACCTTGCCTCTTGTAGAACAAGGGTAAGTTGGAATAGTGTGGAAATAGTGTTTAAGGCGTCATGCTTTTTAAGCATGCTTGCAAAGGCAAATCGACGTGCATTTGTCAAGCGAGAATTGAACCTGTAAAGACCCGATCACTAGCATCATAGTGGCCAATCGGAAAGGTTCGGCATGCGCGACTTGACACCGTAAGCGATATTTTGCAGTCCGTTATAGTTAGTATCAGAGCAAGTTCCAGGAAAACATTACGGACTATGCTTTATGGACTCGTTAGCGAGTATTTTGTAATTAGACTGCAAAAAAATTCTTCAAAGAAAAATAATAAATTGGAAGAGGAGGCCCACTGTTGCGCGTAAAGAGAAGGCATAATTGTGAAGCTAGTTACTTTGGAATCATATTAGACTTATTAGAGTGCTATGAGTTTTCTAGGACTTAAATGGCAACCCACCAGATAGTTGGTGACCAGGAAGACCATTGGCAATTGGCCAAAGGTGGCTTGCATCCGATCTGCTCTCACATTATAGAGTTTGGTCCTTACAGTACTGCGTTAATATTTTGTCATTTCGATGACCCTTGCCAAACTATGAACTTTGGGGATTCTTGGGGTGTGGCGGTGGACGTGCACTTAGGATTCTGGGTTGAGATATCATTTTGGCGATTCTAAGTATGTGGTATGAGACGCATACTCCAAATCAATATTCTCGGTAGTGTTGTGGACTCTCTTAAGATTCATGAGTATGCAGTATGGGACCGATACTCGGAAGGTCTTAATTGTTGTTTACACCAAATTGAAGAAACCTTGTGTGATTTCTGAGCATCATGGTATAGAACATATGCTCAAGAAATCCAAACCGAAGAAGCTTATATATCCACAATAGTTTTTGTTTTGAATTTCTGGGACGATTTTATTAAAGGATGTGATAATGTAACACCCGCACTTTACGCATGGCGCATACTCAAAGATGTGTCATTTGCATGAGATGAATCTTCGTCTCAAGCTTGTGCTGCGCTTTTCAGGCAAATTAGCCTAAGACTGAAATTGCACCATCATGGTGCATCACCAGTAGGTGGCTAGCCGAGAGAAATATTGCATCATCATGGTGCAATACTCAAGCTGGCTAACGGGCCAGAACTGAATAACGCAATATCATGGTGCATAAAGCAAGGATGCATGGCATAGTGGACATGAATAATGAAGCAAGCATGTCAAAGTGCTCTCCCCAATTTGAAGTTGTAGAACTGTCAATAAGACATATATAGGCATGGGTAGTTGGTTGAAGGTGCATTGCGTGGAGATGCACTAATAAGCTTCAAAGCTTAGCCGGTAAACCTATATAATCTGAAATCATCATTATGGTGAGTTGCCTACTCAAGTGAGTTTCATGATTCATCGAATCATCGTTGTCACGTTGCTAAATCAAGAATACGTCACCATGGTGAAACGTACGAAAGGCCAATGATACACACTTTCATGCATCATTTGCAAAAGACCGTTTGGCCTATACGGACTACGTTATTATTTTGCTTTGGCCTTGCAACACGAGTTGGCTTTAGTAGCTTCTCCCGATGTTGATGAATACGGTTGCTGATTAATTCCTTTGCGTTTAATATTTCTTTTTCATATGAACTTTCCAATTCCAACTTATGTCAACATCAAAATCTATAAACTAAGTACATCGACAGTTCGAAAAACACAAGTTAACCGGACCTGATTCAGGATCGATCCTCGGATGGGCCTGAAGTCTTTATTTGAACTCGAAACTTAGTTCGAGTTCAAACTATCTTTAACACCTGTTTCTGAGAATGCTTCTAACATGTTTACAAAACGCTGATTCAAGTCGAAAGCTCAACTTCATATACTTACAAGTATCATATTAGTGTTATGCCAAAATTATGAAAATATAACAAATTATACTATGTAAGTCAATACAATAAGTTGTAGAAACAAATAATTTATGTCATTCTTTCGACACTTTGATTATAGATAATAATCAAGTCATCTTATACTAAATCCATGTAAATAAACTTCGCATCTTATGTTTTGAATGAATAAAACTGTAGGAATCAGATATGATGGAGTAGTTGTTCGTAGTTATTAACCTTAGTTTGAAGGATGATGTCTTCGCTTGTTCTTTAATAGGTCTTCAAGTTTTCAATAAGTAATTATAGCATGTCCCAACAATTTTATGTCCTAGTTCTAACCTAACGAAGTAAATTTTATTAAGAAATTCAAGTTGTGTGTTTTTGAACTAAACTAGACATCCAACGCTTGGTGGGTTCAACCGAGCAGTGCTCTAGCACAATTCATGGGATACTAAAGCCTGAATTGGTCAACACCCAAGTTATAACTAAAAATTTGACATTTCAAAGAAAACATGTCATGACCAACAATTGTATAATGTAACCGCTTTAAAATCATGTGCACGGGTGATAAACTAAGGATTATGGATGCATGTGTTGCACTTTCTCATGTCACATTTTGTATGAATCATGCTTTAGAAGTTGTACTTAGTAATTCATGCCCACATAAACTAGACGCCTTGAAGCGCATTCTTAAAGCTTTTATGGAATTCCCCCCCCTTGACTAATCTTATTGTTAGCATCGAACATGGTACATGCTGATAGGTTTTGGATAATACAACTTCAAAGTTTTTGAAACTGCACTAAACCGTTTCAAAAACGCTTTGGTAAAAATCCGAATCAGGACGATTCGGTGCAAAACTATTAACAATAAAATGTAATTAAATTTTGTCGATCCCGATGTCTAAAAGTTCAATTTTTTTTAAAATAAAGTTGTCATAGCACTAAACTAATCAAACTCTGAAGTTGTCTAAATCTTGACACGAAGATTCTAAACGAAGATGATGTCGATGTTTGGTACACATGAGGAACAAACTCGATATGGAAAAAAACATATTACAGGATTAATTAGGTTAGGCCCAGATAATCCAGTGGCTTATATGAACAGGTTTGAAAAAACGGTTTTTGATTTGGTCAGAGGATTACCAAAACAAACCAACACCTATAGGTTTTCACAACACTAAAACCATCCCGAACCGTTAGTTAAATGGTTCGGTTCATGGTTAATTGGTTTGGTTAGGTGCGGTCCACAATTTGGGACGGCTTTTTGTGTTGCCTTACTTATAGCTACCTTATAGGAAAATTCCGCGAAATTTAAGCCAAAATACAATGATTTTGATTAGTTCAATCATATCCCCAAGTCTTCATGAAACATGTTCAACTCCCTCAATTCGAAGCCCTATAATTTAAACTTGCATTAACAACATCGTGACATTTATGTGGAATCTGCTCGTTGCCTTGCATACTTGACCCCACACCTGTAGTTGCAGGAAATCCCACAATACATCCCTCACAAGAATTCATAATAATCAACACATCTTTAAGATCAACAATCACACTTTTTATTAATTGAGTTAGAAATTTTACAAGAAGGAAATGAAATCAAGAATACAACCGCTGTTCTAGACTTTCTCTCTCCTCAAAACTTTTTTCTCCACTCTCAAAAGACCCCTCTCCACCTTAAGCCTGTTCGGCTCTTTATATAGGATATTACATAGTGGGTGACAGCTAAGCTGTCCTTTATTTTCGGATCTGGCTTGCGACATTCTCGCAAGTATACAAATGTTAAATTTCGCAATACTCCTAAATCTCACTAGGTCTCCACATCTTTCTCGTGTTTAGGCTGTCGTCATCTGTCGCGTCATTTCTGTAACCAATCTGCGATATCTTCGCAGTGTGTTGTACAAAGATTTCGTAAAGGTATTGATGTTGTGATATTCTGATCCTACATCTTGCCTCTTCTCATGTCTTCTCTGCGAAGGACAGAATGATATGAGAATTAGTGTTTCAAAATGCCGCAACTATTCATTTCCTTCCTTAAGTTCTCTACCGACAAGATTCCATGAATTAAGCATAACCGCTTACACGTGTTAAATATTCTCCTACCCACCGGCACATTCAATGCTAACCGGTCATCAATTTTTTGTCTATTTAAGAAGAGATCTATCATAGAAATAATTTCCTTCTTTTACTTCGGCTTCTTTATCTCCACATTCTCTGTAAATCTTCGTCGTCTGCAACTTTTTACGAATTCGTCTTTCTGCTACTGTTCTTATGGAGTCATCAAGGTTAGTTTTCTTTTTACTGAAACTGATTTTACTGAAATTGATCTCATCTACTGAAATTGTCTTATTTGATTTTGTTCATCTTTATGTAATTCCCACACTGTTTCCGTTTCAGCAAAAGCACCTCTAGTACCAAATTTACGGTCCAAGACCCTAATATTCCCAAGGGTTCACAGCAAAGAGTCGCTGTAAACAAAAGAAAGCCTGCGAATAACAAGGTAGTAAGAAACACTATTCTTTTAGTAACAATATTGTTGCCTCTGTTTCTTATTTGAATTGTGATTCGCAGGGTGATGGAGATGTCAACAAATCCCACAAAAGATCTCGCCACCTTAAAAATGTTGAAACTTCCGTCCCATTTCCTATATTTAATCCTTTAATATCTCCCGTAATATCTTCGCAAGCTGAATCCTTACTTCCTGTTCGTGAAGGTATCGCCACAGATTTCTCCCCCATAACTGATCTTTCTGTAGTTGAAATTCCTTTTAATAACCCTGCTGCGAATGAACCCTTCTCTTCTCCTGATGTCAATACCTCTCATCTTGACACCACCTCAACCCCAGTCATTAATCTTCCTCAGATTTCATCTTCGAATGACGCATCTATAGCAAAGAATGATTCAATTCCCCAACCTTCTGTCATCACCACTTCTTCATCCGAATCTCTCCCTTTTACTAAAGAAACTTTGGAAAGAATAGATATTGCTTTCAAGGTTTTATCAGATGTTCTGTATGATGTCAAGAAATCTTCCGTTGATCCTATCAAATTTGGTGTCTGCGAAATTTTGAGTAAGTATTTTGGTTCTGACACAATGATTTCGCAAACATCCTTAGAGAAAGAAGTTGAAACTTTGAAGGAGAGTCTCCAAACCATGACCTTGAAATGTGACACTATTTATCTTGAAAATCAAAAGCTTCAGAATGTCTCACTAGATCGTGACAATCTTCGCAAGAAGAACGAAGAATTAAAAGGTACGACTTTCTTATCTTCCCCCTTGATTTTTTTTTTTTTTTTTTTTTTTGTAATATATACTCTTTTTCTTGAAATACCTTGTTCCCCCTTTAAGTTTTAAACCAGAAACGAATAATGGAGAGATATCAGTTTGAATCCGTCGCTGAAGAAGCCCGTGTAAATAGAGATGCTTAGATGGATCAATATAACCAATTAGATAACCTTCATACATACTCTGTTGATCAAATAGATAACCTTACCAAGGAGAATACTCAATTAATTCAGAAGCAAAACTTATTAAGTAGTGAATTATCTCGCCTCTCTTATGCTTTGACTAAAGCTAATTTGGAGTTGGAAACTTTATCAAATGAGAATAAAACCCTATCTCAAGAGAAGCGAATTCTTTTAAATAAGGTGGCGATCTTTTCGCAACAACTTAACATTTGCCAAAAAGTATGTAATGATCAAGAACAATCTCCCTGCTCATTGAGAAATAAACTTAAAGAAGTAACAGAATCATCTACTGATGAGAGAGACAAACTTATTCAGGGTAGAATAACTTTTAAGTGTAAAGGCAAGTCAACTCAAAGATCAATACTCCAAGCTCGAAGAATCCTACAGTTCTCTTGCGAAGGAAAACACCTTACTCATTTCTAACGAAAAGAATCTTCGATCTCGCCTGAAAGGTTTAGTTGGAGATAAGTTTGACGATGCAATGGACCACTTGGAGAATAGTTGCTTGGCTTTAACCCAATATATTATCTCGTAAAAGGAAGGTAGTCATAAAATTTGACTGTCTCAACCATTTCTTCTTTGTTAAGTCTTTTTATGATATCTTCCTCGCGAATCCTTTGCCTGAATAATTTTCTGTATTCTTTGTTTTCGCAGAATCTGAGAGAAATCTTCGTTCCTCCATTTTTGTTTTGGAGTCTAAATTCGCCGAAATTCGCAAAGAGAATGCATTACTTGCCTCTACCCTTGCTCGTTCTCGCGATGGGGCAGAAAGAAGATTTGATTATCTTTCTTATTTCAAAGATATGCAAAGTAGGAATCATCAGAAAGCATTCCTTCACCAAGTTCATCTCAGGGCTGAAGTTCTTGTGAATGCTATCTTGTTGTCCAAATCTCTTCCTCCTACATCTGTCGAACCTTTGGAAGTAGATGACGATGAAGTTCTCTGTTCTCCTAATAGTGATTATTATTATGAAATTGGCGAAGATCTCGCAGATGAAGAAGAAATTCCTCCTAATGATGCAACTGTTGATGATAACCCAAATGAAGAAGAGACTAGAGTAAACCAGAATGAAGGGAGGACTGGCAAAAGTGAAGAAGCTGGCGAAGAGCGTCCATTATCTCCTTCTGGCGAAAAAATTGATGAAAATATTTCATCTTCTCTTGGCAAAACTAACATTGAAGCTTGAATTTCTTATGTAATTTTACTTCTTTGGGTTGTTTCATCTTTATAACTTCTTGCAAATGGTGTACTTCAGTCAACTTTGAAGTGTATTTACTCTTTTATTATTGTGCTTACTAGCGAGAAAGATAATGCTTGTTGTTTAATAATTCCCATACTGCCTCTCATTATCTTTCTTGCGATGAATGATCTGCATAAGTAATAGTTAATTCTTATAAATTTTTTGTTGCATCATGTGGTCTTATTTTGCCTTCCTAGTTAAAGGTCTTATTTCGCCACCTCTTGTCATTGCGATAAAATCGCAGGACGTCTTTGCACTTGCATGCAAAAACCCATTGATCTTGCCTTAACTTTTTTCTTTTGTCGTTTTTGTTGCGACAATATGACGGGCCTAAATATTCTTGCGAAAATAAAGCCCCATGACATTGCCGTCTTGCGACGAAATCGCAGGACGTCTTTACACTTTCATATATTGACCCATTGATCTCGCCTTATCTTTCTCTTTTGTATTATTGCCTCTTCGGGATTGTCACACAAATATGACAAGCCTAAATATTCTTGCGAAAATAAAGCCTCGTGACATTTACGTCTTAAGACACTTATCAGCTCCATAATGGAGGGTGCCGCCCTTATCTTCCCCCTGGTTGCCCCTTCAAGGAGACGTACCTCTACCATACAAGGTTGGCTCCTCCCATCCGGTCTTAACAACAACCAGTTGTTTTCGCAGCCTCTTATCCCTTTTGCCTATATGGCTTATGGTTACAAGACTGCACCCTAAGTGGGGTTTTCTTCGGGCCGAGTGCATCATAAGTCAAGACTTTCCAAGAATGACCGAGACGCTTCAAACGACCCAGGCACTCTTGGCTCAACCGTGTACCTCGACGTCTTGATCAGATGCCGCACTCCTTAGAAGAGACCCTCAGTCGTTCAACCTAAGTCATAAGCTTAGGTTGAAAATCCAAGGTACCTCTCCTGGATGGGATTTATTGACCCCAAATCTCCATGACTCGGGTTCCAGGGGCGGTGTAACCTTTTTCGCTGAGCCATGCAACATGTACCCCCTTCTATGACGCACTTTAGGTCTTACATTTGCCTCTTGTGAAATTTTGATTTCGGGAACTAGGGTGTACGCCATAGTAGGTTCGCCTCTTTCTAGTATGTCATTAATCTTTGATTATCTCTTGTCATTATCTGTGCGAAATTTTCGCGTATTCTTTATTTGTTTTGGATATGTATAATCTCGCAATTATTCTTTCATAAGATCTTCACATAGATTCATTTTGTTTCAATCATACATCATTTCGCAGTCTACTCTTTCCCAAAACCTTTTATGGGTAATATCTCTTTAAGTATAATCTGTTCCACGGTCTATCAAGTCTATGACCCACATCTTTACCCTCAGGATCCATCAATCTATATGCCCCTGTTCCAACTATATCCTTAATGATGTAAGGCCCATCCCATTTTTTTGCTAGTTTTCCACCACTTTCTCGCTGATATATTGGTGTTTCTCGCAGCACCAAGTCACCTGGTTGAAACTCGCGTGTTTTAACACGTTTATTATATTCTCGGGCTAATCTTCGCTGGTAGTTTTCCATATGCTGTAGAGCCCTTTCTATTTTTTCTTCTAATTCATCTAGCTTGGTTAAATCATACCCGCACTAAGATTTTTCTCCCAAGTCTCTCTCTTTGTTGTGGGAATAATAACTTCTGTTGGTAGCACGGCCTCAACTCCATATGTTAAACAGAAAGGTGACATTCCAAAGAGCTTCTCGCCTGGTTGTGTTGTAAGCCCATACTGCATTATGCACCTGTTCGCACCATGCTCTATTATGCCCTTCTAATTTCTTCTTCAATATATCTGCGATTGTCTTATTTGTTGCTTCTGCCTGTCCATTGGCCTGTGGATATAGAGGGGTTGACTTACCACATTTTATCTTAAATGCATTGAGTAACATTTCTATGTTCTGCCCTTCAAACTGTTTCCCATTATCAGATACCAATTGTGCGGGAATTCCAAATCTGTAAATGATATTTTCAAATATGAATGTAAAAATGTCTTTGTCGCGAATGTGTTGTACTGCCTTTACTTCTGCCCATTTTGTGAAATAATATGTAGCGACAATTAGATATCTTCTTTGTCCAGATCCCGGTAAAAACGGTCCCACAATGTCTAAACCCCATTTTCCAAAAGGCCATACACTTGTTGAGGATGTTAATGGTGCTCCAGGTGCATGTATTTTCTTTCCGTGCCTTTGACAATCTTCGCAACGTCTTGATACTTGTTTCGCATCTTCATGCATATATGGCCAGTAATAACCTTGCATTTTTGCTCTGTATGCCAAAGATCTTCCGCCGCTGTGATTGCCAGCATCCCCACAATGTAACGCCTTTAACACTTCATATCCCTCTTTTCGTGTCAAACATCTGAGTGATGGTCCGTTAAAGGATCTCCGATACAATACCCCATCTCTTAGTTCATAATTTGTCGCACGGCTCTTTAATTTGTGTTCCTCCAATCTATTTCTTGGTGTTTCTCCTTTTATCAGATATGCATGAATTTCTGCTCTCCAATCTTCGATATTGGGTACTTGTTCTTCTTCTCCATCTTCTATTATCATTACGTCTACCTCTTCTTCTTCTTCTTCTTCTTCTTCTTCTTCTTCTTCTTTATTGATTGATGGTGATAGAAGTTTCTGTATCTTTATGCATCTCGCAGTTGGGTCTGTCATCATACTTGAAATAAAAGCAAACGCATCTGCGAGCCTGTTATCTTTCCTTGATATATGTCTCCATTTTATTTTTGGGATTATCGTTGACAATTCTTCAACAAGTTTCTTGTATTTCTTCAAGGATGGTTCATTTGTAGTGTATTCTCCTTTTATTTGACGAATGACTAGCTGCGAATCACTGGTGATTCTCACATTTTCCAACTTCATTTCTATTGCGAACTTCGGGGCATGTATCACAACTTCATATTCTGTTTCATTATTGGTGGATGTAAACTCCAATCTGAAGGAAAAATCCATTTTGGTTCCCTCTGGCGAAACAAAACAATTCCAACTCCGTTACCTTCCCCATTTGACGATCCATCCACCAATTTGGCTTTGTTAATAGATCTCTTGGATTTCCATGTTCTTCTTCCACATCCATCATTTCTTCCACAGCTTCATCATCTTCTAGAGGAAATTCTGCTAAGAAATCTGCGACAACTTGTGATTTGGGTGAAGATAATATTTCATATTTGATTTCGAAATGTCCTACTTGTGCATTCCATCTCTCAACTCTGTCTGACCTTTTTGAATTCTTCATTACTGACTCAATTGGTACCTTTGTCAACAGCCTTATTTTATGTGCCTGAAAATATATGGAAAGTTTAAATGTTGCATAAACTAATGCCAAAATTAGTTTTTTCAATTTTTGAATAATTTTTCTCCGCGGCATTGAAGGTTTTGCTGATGTAATAGATTGGTCTCTCAACTCCTGCGTCTACTCATAATAACACAGCACTTAATGTGTGCGAAGTTGTCGCAAGATAGATTAATAATTCTTCTCCTGGTTCTGCTTTTT
Source organism: Papaver armeniacum (assembly GCA_023531295.1). NCBI lineage: Eukaryota > Viridiplantae > Streptophyta > Magnoliopsida > Ranunculales > Papaveraceae > Papaver > Papaver armeniacum. The sequence continues at coordinate 127,213 of JAJJWW010006440.1, forward strand.
GCAAAATAGATATATTCATCAGATGTTCTTTTACTCCTTAAAAAGCTTTCTCGCATTCATCTGTCCATCTAAACTTCGTCCCCTTTTTGATTATGTTGAAAAAATGTTTACATTTGTCTGATGATAGCGAAATGAACCTTCCTAGCGAAGCTAAGAGTCCGTTTAACTTCTGTACATCTTTTACCGTCGCTAGTGTTGGCATGTCACGAATTGCTTGCACTTTCCCTGGATCAACTTGTATTCCTTCTTTTGATACAATGTAGCCTAAAAAAATTCCTGACGCAACCCCAAAGATACACTTCTCTGGATTTACTTTGATGTTAAAATGCCTCATTATTGTTCAAAAATTTCCCTCAGATCTTGGACATGATCTTTTGCTTCTTTATTTTTTATTAACATGTCATCTACATACACCTCTAACGTTTTGTGTATCCACTTCGCGAACACCTTCTCTACCATCCTTTGGTATGTTGCTCCAGCATTTCGCAAACCAAATGGCATTTTTGTATAACAGTATAACCCTCTTGGAGCGAAAAAAGCAGTATGTTCTTGATCTTCTTCAGCGAGAGGGATTTGATTATAGCCTTTGTATCCGTCTAGAGAAGATATCCTATCATTTCCCGTTGCTGATTCAACCATTTGTGGAATATCTAATAACGGAAAACTATCTTTCGGACACTTTATTTAGATCAGTAAAGTCTATACAAATTCTTATCCCCTTATTCTTCTTTGGGACCACAACCATGTTTGCTATCCACTCCGGATATTTAGCTTGTCTTATGATTCCTGCATCAAGCATCTTCTGCAACTCTTCTTCTATTTGGGGATGATACGTTGTTGCGATGTTTCTGATTCTTTGTTTGAATGGCCTTGCATTTTTGTCAATCTCCAACCTATGACACGCCACAGACGGATCTATTCCCAGCATCTCATCCATGTTCCATGCGAAAATATCTTTATATTCTCGCAATGAGACTAATAGTTCTTTCTTCTTCATCCGCCTCCATCTTAGTCCCAATTTTTAGTATTTTGGGTTCTTCTTTGGTTCCAACATTCACTTCCTTTGTTGGTTCCTTACATGCAGGTGTAACTGGTCTCGGGTTCTCCCATAGGTGTTGGTTCTTTTATCTCCTTCGCAAGTTCATTCCCTTCTTCCGAAATTTCGCTGGGTATTCCTTTTCCTTCCTCTGCTCTTATCATGTAAGTTCTAAATTCTTCTTCTTTCTTTGCCTCCTTCGCCATTTTTCTGCGACTTTTTCACTTCTTTGCACGTCCTTCATACTGCTGCACTTCAATTTGATAACATAATTTCGCTTTATCAACATCCCCTCTAATTTCACCAATCCACTCGGCATAGGAAATTTAATACATTGATGTAATGTTGACGCTACAGCTTTAATTGCGTGTATCCACGGCCTTCCTAACAACATGTTGTATGGCGATTCCATATCCACCACACATAGTGTCACTCGTGTTTCAATCTCTCCTAGAAAAATTCGCATCTCTATTTCCCCTTTTGGTTTTGTTGTAGATTTGCCAAAGCCATGAATATGATATGTTGAGGGAGACATCTCTTCATTTTTGTACCCCATTCCTTTGTATGCATGGTAAAACATTATATCCACCGAACTCCCCGTATCCACCAAAGTTCTGTTTACCGTCCATTCTTTCATAGTTTTTGCTGATTTCCCCTTTTCTTTCCGTGTGGTTACTGTGATTACCAAAGGAGATGTGTGGCTCAAATTTTCTCTTGTTATCTCTGTTACTGTGAATGTAATTTTCTGTTTTTCCCAATCTTTCAAGGGTGATACGACCTTCTCCACCGTCATGATTTTCTTTCCTTCAAAATCTCGTTTATGTATTCTCCCTCTGATGTTTTCATGGAATTCATTAATCATTGTTTTTGTGATCAAACTACACTCCAACCTTCTGTTGCATTCCTTGATTTTAATTTTCTCTTCCTTAACTGATTTATCGATTTGTTTCATCATTTTCTTGATTTGAACAGTCTTAATGGCAATCTTTAATCTTATATACCAATCCCTGTTTCTAGCGCCATTATGTAGTTGCAGGAAATCCCACAATACATCCCTCACAAGAATTCATAATAATCAACACATCTTTAAGATCAACAATCACATTTTTTATTAATTGAGTTGGAAATTTTACAAGAAGGAAATGAAATCAAGAATACAACCGTTGTTCTAGACTTTCTCTCTCCTCAAAACTTTTTTCTCCACTCTCAAAAGATCCCTCTCCACCTTAAGCATGTTCGGCTCTTTATATAGGATATTACATAGTGGGTGACAGCTAAGATGTCCTTTATTTTCGGATCTGGCTTGCGACATTTTCGCAAGTATACAAATGTTAAATTTCGCAATACTCCTAAATCTCGCTAGGTCTCCACATCTTTCTCGTGTTTAGGCTGTCGTTATCTGTCGCGTCATTTCTGTAACCAATCTGCGATATCTTCGCAGTTTGTTGTACAAAGATTTCGTAAAGGTATTGATGTTGCGATAATCTGATCCTACAACACCAATGTGACAGATTGTTAAAAATCTAAAATCAGTTGTACAAAACTCAGTTACTCAAATCACACTCAATACGATATTTTAAGCCAACAAACTTGAAACTGGTATCATATTATTCTCGAGAGAAAAAGCCATATTCATTGCTAATGGCGAAGCTTCTTTGATCACCGATTTATACAGTTACACTTGGTCTTCACTGATACGCCAATTTACATGCATAAATAAATTTTTGGAACTGTTGTCGACCATTCTGCTTGCTTTTAGCTAAACCAAGTAGCTAGGTTCCATGCATGCCTAGCATTGAGCTTTAGTGCAAAATAGCAAATTGGATTTCCTTGTGCATCTTATCCATAGTCCAAAGACTGAAAACAGAAGAAAATGATGGTTGGTCAATTTTGATTGATCAAAAAGGCAGAGAGCAGCAGGAGTGCAGGACTGTACCTTTTGTTGTGTTTGGGCAGTAAAAGTTGTGGAGGAGGGATCCCCTCACACTTTTATTATCACGCTATCTCACACATTAAGCGTTATTTTTGTGAACAAAAACCAAACCGTAACGGATTTGAAGTTAATATTTTGGGGATATGTTCCTCTTACCAAGTTCTACATACCTACCAAAAATGAGCGTATTCCGAGACATATAACACCACCATCTACTACTTTGAAAATGAGCCGTTGAAAATCAACGGATTTCTGGCCGTCGAAATTAAGACCGGTAGATTGTGAGGTTTCATATTTCGGAATGTGCTCATTTTTGGTAGGCATGTAGAACTTGTTAAGAGGAACATATCCCCAAAATATTAACTTCAAATCCGTTACGTTTTGGTTTTTATTCGCGAAATGACGTCCAACGTGCGAGATAGTGTGATAATAAAAGTGTGAGTGGATCCTTCCTCAAAGTTGTGGGCATACATATATAACAAAGCAAAATACCCAATGGACCAAAGACAGTATCTTTCTTCTCTCATTGTATGTAATGTACCTGTAGTACTTAAATGTAAATGAAATGCCCACTGAATATTCATTCATTATTGCAATCCTCTTCTTCATCTCCCTTTCCTATTCATTTCAATTATTATTCTTTAGTCATCTATACATTACATATACATACTACTGTTATGAGAGAGATGCAAGATCCAAGACTATTATTTACTAGTATAAGAATTATGATTCATGAATTATGAAGAAATAAAAATACAGTAAGTATGAAAATGATCAAGTCATGAATAACAAACACATTCAAAACCTCCTATTAAATTCAACTGTTCATTCTTTAACATAATATTTTAGAAAAGAGAAAGAGACAGAGTATGGTCATATACCCATGTGACCACAACAGCTGTGTGTGTGTGTGTAATATGTCTATTCTTTGTTTTCTATGTCTTCTTCTTCTTTGTTAATCAAACTCCAATGTAATGTGTTTACTATCCTCTTCTTCTCCTTCCTTCTCTCTCTCTCTCTGGCTACTGCAACAACAACTCTGTCATGGCCAAATCTAAAACCCTAATCCATATATCTCATTAGCTAAACAACACAAACACAAAAACATGAAACCTCTACTGTCTGTTTTCCTACCATTCTTCTTCTTCTTCGCTATCACTTGTACTACTACTACCAAAGCATTATCATCGGATAGTGATAGTGAACTTCTGCTATCATTCAAAGCTACACTAACAAACCCTACCCTTCTATCAAACTGGAAACCAAATACAAGCCCATGTTTCTTCAATGGCATTACATGTAATAAAGATTCTCAAGTTTCATCAATCAATCTTATGTCTATTCCTCTAACTTCAAACTTTACTTCTGTTTCTTCTTATTTATTGACTTTGAATCACTTGGAGAAGTTATCGCTCAAGTCTACAAATCTCACCGGAAAACTATCAGCAGCTCATTGCAGTCAGGTTTTAGACGATTTGGATCTTTCTGGTAATGGTTTAACAGGTTCTGTTTCAGACATTGTAAGCTTATCATCTTCTTGTACAAGTTTGAAGAATCTTAACTTGTCTAGGAATGCGTTATCTGGGTTTAATGCTCAAGCAAAAGGAAGTCTTGGGTTCGACTTTGAATCGCTTGATCTTTCTTCGAATACCATTTCTGGTCCAAATGTAGTTCAATGGCTTACCTCACCTAGTTGTTCTAATCTCAAGTATTTGAATTTGGCGGGAAATGAGATTTCTGGTAATATTCCGGTTGCTAATTGTCCAAGTTTAGAGTTTCTTGATTTATCGGCGAATAATTTCTCCGGTGAGCTTCCGTCTTTCGGAGTTGGTTGCGATTCATTGCAGCATCTCGATCTTTCGGCTAATAAGTTTACGGGTGATATTGGTGTTGGACTTATTGGATGTCAAAATCTTAAACTTTTGAATCTTTCAATTAATGAGTTTTCAGGGCAAATTCCATCAGTACCTACTGAGAAGCTGAAGTACATTTCATTGTCGACAAACAAGTTTGAAGGGGAGATTCCTACGCGACTGGGCGAAGCTTGTTCGAGTCTGGTGGCGCTTGATCTTTCGTCTAATCACCTGGTTGGTAATGTCCCTGATAATTTAGGCTATTGTTCATCTTTAGAATATATTAATCTCTCCAACAACAATTTGACTGGTGAATTCCCTGGTGAAACACTAGTTAAGATGACTAGTTTGAAGAGATTGGTTCTTTCTTATAATTATTTCATTGGTGGTCTGCCTGATTCATTGTCTAAGCTTACAAATTTGGAGTTGTTAGAATTGAGTTCTAATAATTTCTCGGGGTCGATTCCGTCGGGGTTATGTCAAGATCCTAAGAACAATTTAAAGGAGCTGTATCTTCAGAACAATCTGTTTACGAGTACAATCCCGGCGACTTTAAGTAATTGTTCTAAACTGGAGTCACTTGATCTCAGCTTCAATTACCTATCTGGTGAGATACCATCCAGCTTAGGATCATTGTCGCGGCTTCGGGATCTAATTATGTGGTTAAATAACCTCCAAGGTGAGATTCCTGAAGAGCTTATGTACATTAAAACACTTGAAAACTTAATCTTAGATAACAATGATTTGACTGGAACAATTCCGCCTGGTTTAAGCAACTGTACTAATCTCAACTGGATATCTTTGTCGAGTAATCGGCTTAGTGGCGAAATCCCAGGATGGATTGGTCAGCTTAGTGGCTTAGGAATTCTTAAGCTGGGGAACAACTCATTTACGGGTGGCATTCCAATGGAAATCGGAGATTGTCGGAGTTTAATATGGTTGGACCTTAACAGCAACAAATTAAGTGGGTCTATTCCTGCAAGCATATCGAAACAAGCTGGTCAAATTGGTGTTGGTTGGATCTCTGGGAAGAGATATGTGTATCTGAAGAATGATGGAAGTTCAGAATGCCATGGAGCTGGAAATCTTCTCGAATTCTCTGGAATTAGACCGGAGGGGTTAGATAGGGTACCTACAAGGAGTTCTTGCAACTTCACTAGAATCTATATGGGCAATACAGAGTACACATTCAGTAACAATGGGTCCATGATTTTTCTTGATCTGTCTTACAATTTGTTGGAGGGTAGTATACCCAAAGAGCTGGGTAACATGTTTTATCTATCTGTTTTGAATCTTGGGCACAATAGTCTCTCTGGTCCAATTCCAAACAACTTGGGAAGCTTGAAAAATGTTGGAATTCTTGATCTATCCCACAATAAGCTCGAAGGGCAAATTCCTGGTTCCTTATCGGGACTTACCTTGCTCTCCGAGATTGATCTTTCTTCAAATAACCTCTCAGGGCCAATTCCCGTGTCAGGTCAGTTGGCAACATTTCCAGCTAGCAGATACAAGAACAATGCAGGTCTATGTGGCTACCCTCTGCCTACTTGTGATGATTCAGACCCAAATGCATCAAAACTCCAGCATAAATCGGGCAGGAGGAGTGTTTCCATGCTTGAGAGTGTAGGAATGGGCTTGTTGTTTTCGATTTTCTGCATACTTGGTTTGGTTATTGTTGCTGTGGAGACCAACAAGAGGAGGAGGAGGAGGAGAAGGCTGTCTGAAATGTCTGATCTTGATATTGATAATACGTCTAACTTGGGCATGACCCAAACTAACTGGAAGTTAACTGGCGCAAGGGAAGCATTAAGCATCAATCTCTCTACCTTTGAGGTTGACAAGCCTCTTCAGAAACTTACATTTGCAGATTTGCTAAAAGCCACCAATGGTTTTAATGATGACAGTATGATAGGATCCGGCGGGTTCGGGGATGTTTACAAAGCTCAACTCAAGGATGGGAATACAGTTGCTGTGAAGAAGTTAATCCAAATCAGCGGACAAGGAGACAGGGAGTTCATGGCCGAGATGGAAACTATTGGAAAGATCAAGCACCGGAACCTAGTTCCGCTGTTGGGTTACTGTAAAGTAGGTGAAGAACGGTTGCTAGTGTATGAATTCATGAAATTTGGAAGCTTGGAAGATGTTTTACAAAACCGAAAGAAGACGGGAATCAGGCTGGATTGGTCAGCCAGAAGAAAAATTGCAATTGGAGCTGCGAGAGGCTTAGCTTACCTTCACCACAACTGCATGCCTCACATCATTCACAGAGATATGAAGTCAAGCAATGTCCTACTTGACGAAAACTTAGATGCTAGAGTTTCTGATTTTGGTATGGCAAGGTTGATGAGTGCAATGGACACTCATCTTAGTGTTAGCACGCTCGCAGGTACTCCAGGTTACGTTCCACCTGAATATTACCAGAGTTTTCAATGCTCAACCAAAGGAGACGTTTACAGTTACGGGGTAGTGTTACTGGAGCTGCTTACTGGTAAGAGGCCTACGGATTCTGAGGAATTTGGAGATAATAATATAGTTGGATGGGTAAAACAGCATACAAAATCATCAATAACTGATGTTATAGATCCAGAGCTCATGAAAGAAGATTCAAGCTTAGAGAATGAACTAGTAAAACACGTAAAAGTTGCATTGGCATGTTTGGATGATCGACCAAGGCAAAGGCCGACAATGATACAAGTCATGGCAATGTTCAAGGAAATCCAGACGGGGTCAGAGTACGACTCCTCTGCAACAGTCGACACCGAGGAAAGTTTTAGTGCAATTGACATGGTGGATATGGCAGTTATAAAAGAAGAAAAATGATGATTTCTTTGAGAAGAAATATGGTGAGGATTTCTACCATGCAATTTTTGCTTCTTCTTCTTCAAATGGTATAAATATTTTCTCTTTGTATTTTCAAATTTCCCATGTAAGTATTATATTTCTTCACTTCACAAAATCTTAATATTAATCAATACTTGAAAATTTGTCAAAACATATTAACTTGTCGTATGTTTTTTGTTGGTTCCAGTAACTTGGTTTGTTTTGTTAGATGGTTTTCTTTCAAACCTAAATACTCCCTCCGTTCGATTTACTTGACGTTATAGAGTTTTTCACACAGATTAAGAAACAACAGAGAGAGTAAATTTTTTCCAAAACTACCCACATTAATAGCTTCCTAAAATTTTAAATCACCTAGTTTTTAGTTTCTAAATTTAATGTAAATTACAAATCCCATTGTAATTTACTTGGGATAAACAAAATATTCCATCCAAATCCTTGAAATAATCATTTATCTGCTGATTCTAATGAGAATTAATGGTATGCTGTGATTCCAAAGCAAGGTTAAATCAGTAAGAATTTGAAAAAAATACTTAAAACCTCATCTATTTTGGAATATAAAAAAAACCCTAAAACATCAAGTAAATTGGAACCGAGGGAGTACAATTCTTTTGAAACAAGGGTGGTGCTGGTGGTACTGTGAGTCAGAAATGCTTAGCCTAAATTGGTGGGTTCTCTTGTTGATTTAATGTACACCCCTTTGTTTGTTTAATAAGGATTACAGATTCCCATTTATTTTCCTCTCATATCTCTTACCTTGGATTGTGTATATATGCTTTATAGGAACTGCTAATCACATTCAAATCTTCTTTACTCTTTTGTTTATATTAATCCCAACTTAACACCTCTATGTGCATGTACTTTAAAATAACTCATATCTCCATAATTGCAGATTAGTTTATTAGGGGTTTTGTCTCATCTTCTGAGCTTTCTCCATCAAAGCTCACAATTTTTTATGCCCTTAACACACTCACCGATGTTTAGAATCAAATCTGACTCATATAAGAGCTCTGACTTCTGTAATCTTTTTTCAAATATGCTTGGTGAACCGTCTCACCAAACAACACAAAAACAACTGCACACATACATTTTCCCACTGGGTCCCATTGCACTCAGTCTGGTCCCACAGTTCACTAAAAAGGGTTCATTTTTCCGTACTTGAGGGTTAGTTTGGGGTTATTTCTGTTTTTGCATTGTTTTTTATGCGGTACTAGTGTCTAACCCGTGCTACGCACCGGGCTGGTGGGATCGGCTAATTTAGTGTGGCGGGGCTTCGCCCCGCACCCGTAGACAAATCATTAATTATTATTTTTTGAAAAATTTGTGATTAGTTTTATTTTTAAACAAATAGGAAACTTTGTTACCCATTAGGCGTTTTATTATCCGATGGTTTAAATTTGGTATCAGACATTTATGATAATGTATTGGCTTTATGTCCAGATATTAAAATAATTGAAAAGAAATTGACTCCATAATTAAATTAAATTTTTATTTACAATTGAATTGAGCAAAATTATACACTTATTTATTTATGTAACCTGTGCTACGCACCGGGGTACGATGGAGATTGTATTTTAGGGTGTGGTGGGGCTTCACCCCGCCCCGTTGCACAGAGACATCATAAATTTCCAGAAAGATCTTGATTAATAATATTATTTTTTATGGATAAATTTTTTTGATACCCTTTGATAATCATATATGCATACTTTACAAAGTTATTTTTATCGCCTATATTTGGTATATATAAAATCTTAATGCCACACCAATAAATGATTCACCTGCCGGTATCATTGTAGTATAGTGGTAAAGTCACTAAGTGATGATACCAGTGACATGAGTTCAATACTTGCCAAAGACCAAATTCTTTATTGGAAAAAAAATAATTGTAATCGGCTACGCACAGGGTCCAAATGGGAATTGTCGATTGGTGTGGCGGGGCTTCTCATCCGTTACCTAGATACATTAGAGCATCTTCCAAAATTCTTGATTAGTTTGATTATATTTAATGGATGGGGAAAAATGGTTCCATCTAAATGTGACTGAGTTCCTTGTAAGTTACCCGTGCTAAGAATCGGATACCCATAACACAGGTATGATGGGAACTGGCCTCCATTTGGTATGGCGGGACTTTACCCTGCGCTCAGTCTAGAGGGGGTTCCAATTAGGTTCCGCAATATATATAATCAAAGCACTAATGCATTGCGATTGTTACCAAATTCACCAATTACCATTTAATTGACGGAGATTAAGAGGGTGTTTGGATACCAAAAACAGAAGCCAGTCTCAGAAATCAAAAGCAATAACAATTTGCTTTGTAAAAAGTGAACTTGTTTACTTTTAAAAGTTATTTTGAAATCATTTCCCAAAATTACTTTCTGGATTTTCGACTTGATTAATGTATCATTGTAATGTATATCCAGACAACTAATAAGAAATTGTTTTGCATCATCATTAAGTTGCATATATTTTTACTTCGTGTATGTGAGTACCTTGGAATTGTTAAGTGACGCAGTTCATTATACGATTATCCCATGCAATATGTTAAGTATGAATTATATCTCTAAGATAATCATAGTTAAGAGAGACAAAATAATTGTATCAACGAAAAAATTAGTTACAGAAAGATTGTTACAAAGGTATTTATAGCATACCGACATAGCTGTTACAAACAAACACTTAAAGATGTTTTCACAAACTCTACTAAAGGAAGAAAACACGGAGATAAGAGCACTATACAATAACATAAGACGGGAAATTAAAGTTTACACTCTGTGTATATCAATTACTCATAATATCATGATCTCGTGCATATGTACGCATGAACTAAAAATTATAAATGTCCTAGAAGAATTGGATTTGATTCCATTTTGTAGCTAGATAATTAAACTCGATCTTACTGATTTAGTTTACTGGTGCCTCTAAATTATACGATGAGCCCGTGCATCATAGAGAAAATTATGTATATTTTAAATGGCCAAATATACACATGACCTAATTAGAAGCTAGTCACTTGCATTATGGGAGTCACGGTTCAAATTTTTAGATATAAGAGTTAAACTTGATTTCCATTGGTTACAAAGATATATTAACTTGCATTTATTAGTTCATCGATCGGTGTATGTATTGCAAAATGACCTTGTACATTATAAGATGATCTCATGCTACACACTGGCCTTGTACATTGTAGTGTGAGATTCGATCAAGAGGAGTTTAACTTGATTTCGATCGTTAGCTAGATGGATTTTGTTGAGTAAGATTATGGGTAACCCATAATTGTAAGATCTTTCCCTGTACAATAGAATGATATCATGCATTACCGATTTAATTTCACACACTTTGGGTTGATCTATGTGAGCACTTACGATTTATAAGATGATCATTATAGCACAATCCTACGCACTATACATAGTTTGGATTTGGATAATCGCATGTAGCACTCATTGAATTATATGATGGTCCCATTCCATGAATTATAAGTATACTCATGAATTTGGTTGAAAATTGACTGGATAGAGTTAAACTGGATTTCGTTGATAACTTTATGGATACCTATGAATTATGAAGTGATCATATGTTTAATAGGATGATGTTAATATATAATAGTTTGAGTTTTTGTATGTGAATACCTTCAAATTATAAAATTATCCAAGTCACTATAGGATGATCCCTTGAACTGTACATAATGTGAAATATATTATAAGATGATTTTGTGAATTGTATTTCAAATTTAAACTTTTGAAATATGAAATTTATACTTCGTGAGTTGTTTAGTTTTATATATAGTTTATTTACACTATAGTTGAAACTCAGGCAAAAAAAATTATTCATCTGATAAGCATGTATACACCAACAACATTAAATATATCCGCAGATTCACACATCTTTACACGCCCGAGAAATAAAATGTCATCGGATTCTTAAAAAATTGCATTGCGAGGTGAGGCATTAATTCTTTACGGCTTCTCAAATAGTGTAAGAGATATTAACCTTGATCTGCCATCGAGATTTCTCCAAGCAATGAAGTCCATATCTGATAACTTTAACTGATATAAGTTGCCCAGTTCAAGCGAATCGATATTAAAAGTGACAACTTTGCAATTTATTCAAAAACTAATAATGCATCCATGAGATAATTAAGATTATCCCCGAGTTCTAGAAATTACATGTTATCGACTCATAGAATTGGTCGACATTCCACAACACATGGGAAAAGCACTAACTATTTCAAGTTCCTCAATCAAACAATGCTCATTAAAATTCAAAAATTCTAAACAAACCGAAGGTCAAAGAATTAAACCACACTAAAAAAATTCCAATAGATACCTTTACGGTGAAGTTTATCTTCCTCGGAAATTCTATCTCGTTATACCTGTTATTAAAACCAGAATTCTTGAATATGGTATGGATGGCAACTTTAAATGTCTATGGACATTCGAGAAGCTATGATAGCAACAGTAACCAAGGAAAGTGACACCACCTAAAGAAAACAACACTGATATCCTATCAACATGATAGATTACGGAGAATTAATCAAATGAGTATTTCTTACTTGTTCCCCCTCTGCCTCACTTTCATAAAGAACTTCTCTTGATCTCCCAATAGGAAGTTATAATAACGACTCCCAATGCGAAGGAAAAGGCAGTTTTTATAAGATAATAACATCTGCCTAAAATATTGGTTGGCATTGCGCACTTCGTGGGTAATTCCCGCTAGTTGTTAATGAGACACCAACTATTTTAACTCAACCAACTGCCCAAATCAAAATTTCAATCTAAATATAAGTTAGTAGTGGTCTAAGACATGTCAAACACACCGTAATATTATATGCTTTTTGACAAACTTACTGGAAGATCAAATTCACTTTTGAAAAAGAAAAGAACCAAAATTACTCTGTTAGTTATGTTCCAGTTGAGTATTATAACAGGTTTTGAGAAATATTCTGAGTTTCGTTAATAAAGGAATTTCAGCAGTAACTCCTGCTCAAACGGAGAGCCATCTATTCCAATTGAGTAAGTTCACTGAAGCATTCATAATTAATAATTATAATATTATGTACCATCATGGTCAAGAATTTTATGGCATAAGCAGTCTAGGCTCAGACTGTGCCATCTCCAACACTTAAAAAAATCTATAATCACAACGTTATAAAGGATTACATCTGGTCGCATGTCCGCTTACAAAATAAAATGTACAACATTGATTATCAGGCATATGGACTATGCATGTTATACCTATAAGACTTCAATGTTATATTCAACGACAATAATATATAATCATTATATCTTTCAATGTTAAACCTCATAAACCAACATCTTACTCCGGTCGCCAAGCCGCCAACATATACTCTTGAACCTCTCACTTCAATTGGAAAACCACCTTATGCTCATGTACTTCCAATATATTCATGTTAAGCCATCGTACTCTCATGTATCTCTCATGATGTAGCCAAGCCACTATTACACACTTTGTACCTCACGTTCCCGCTGCTAAGTCACCATCGATACTTCTTATACCTCCCACTGCCATTGTCAAACCACCTTCACATACTCGTGTATGTCCCACTATCATACTCATGTACCTCCAACTCCAGTTAGGCTACCATACACGTATATCTCTCATTGCCACATACTCATGTGCCTCTCATTCCCATTGAGAAGCATACATATACTGCTTTACCTCTTACACCTTTACCTTGTTTGCAGTATAGGGAATATAAGTATAAAATTAAAATTATAATAATATCTAAATCACATCAAGGCCACTTGTGTTTCTTTGAATATCTGACACCTTTGCGATTCATGTTTATTTGTCGTAGTTAAAATCAAGTGGGTGTGGACGTCAAGTTATGAAGAAATACAAAAACTTTTACCAAAATATACTTCTCAAGTGAAACTTTCCGGCTGCTTATTAGTTATTTCCTTGTGTAACCGTTTGATGAAGAAAACTGTTAAATCCATAGGATGATGTTATGAACCATGAAACAATCAAACTCGAGTATAACGCTCAAGATATTCATTGCCATACTTGGATGCATCACCATACTCAGCATATCATAAACATTCCCACCATAGAACGTAAAAAATGAACGTGCTTTTAATGTTTTTTTCATAGATAATATTAACAACTTCAGTAATAGACACTGTTTGAAACGGCTTGACCCATCTTTTCTTACCCAAAATTGTTAACAATCCGCCACTAAACTAATTAGCATCCACAATTTTGATAGTTGTTTTTCTTTAGGTGTGTTTAAAGGAAAATAGTAAGGTTACCACTTAAAAGCAAAGCTAAGGCCATCCGAGATTCTGGAATGTACATCAAGTTGGTAACCATCCTATAAGAGTAAGTTCAAATCAGCATACTGAGACACACATTCTATAATCTGTTAAGATATTTCTGTGCATGTGAAAAATAATTTTCCAATTTAATAAGTGTTTTAGTAAGGAATACCTCAACATCCATGCATCCAACTTCACCCAAATTTAGCTGCTTAAAACGAACAGAATCTCCAAGCAAGGTAACACCACTTTTCCCCGTGTAAACATAGGTAAGTGATTAAATACGTCACTGTGATGGTAAGACACTACTCAATAGTTGAATTTCGAGCTTTTAAAATCAATATAGTTTGGCCGCAATCAATGAATTTCAAGCTCTTAAAAGCTATGACATTGGTAAGACACTGACCAAAGCATTGTATCTTCTGTAGTAATGAGGTCATGTCAATGGCCTCAGAGTGGAATGGAGAGTTCTAACCCATAAAAAAAAAGTGCCCGACACATTAATTTCTATAGTCTTTCACTAATGTCATATCTCCTGCACATGAAACTTATATTAGAATTTCTCATGCTTAATGTGTTCCAAGTGGATGTCTACTTAACTAATGTAAGCATAAGAAACTTGATCATATAAAGAAACGATGGGTTGTAAATCAAGTACCTATACCTACTGATTTCTTCACTAAACTGCAACTACATTATATTTGTACTTAGCCTCTCATTTGGCAACCGCTAAAAAGAAAACCATTAGAATCGTAGAAGGAGAATTGATGAATCAACCTTTGGTTAAGTTAACAAATTGTAACTGCTCTACTCAGGCATCTCTTAATTCAAATCATAACTTTGAAACCCCTTAACTCATTTTTCCAAAAATTCTTTTCTGCATGCATATCCCATAGCGTGAGAGAGATAAACACTAAAATTCCAACCAAATGTAGCTTTTTTTTATTTATTTATCTTCAAAATAAAATAGAAGTGGTTACCCTAATAAAAATCAACAACAAAATAATAAATACCTATTGTGGAATGGTATTTTTTCGGTCCATTATTGCTGGTGTTCTGATTTCAATCTCGAGTATAATCCAAGAAGATAACCTAAATATACCTAAATATGGATGAAACAATAACAAAAAGTTAGCAGGGTTAGGCTTCCTCCACAGCTTATATTCCTACCCAACAACCCAACAAAATAGCCCAACCATCATATGAGAATTTTGACATACAATGCAATATTTTCTCGAAACTATTTTTGGAAATATGCACGTATATTTAGAGCATCTCCAATAATGTGAAAGATTTATTTTTTAACATAGGATTTTAGATTTTCATTTTAAAAAAATACATGAGGGATGAAATATTAATTTTAAAGGTTTTGAATAAATTCTTATCTATTTTAAAAAAATATATATGAGGGATTATTTTATTAAGGCCTTCAAAATCTCTTGGCCTTTGCCGAGAACTTTGTTACAGTTGTTTGACGCTTGGTTGACAAATGTGCTTCATGGTAGAGGTAAAGAGGTATGGAAGATTATCCATTATGCCATTTGTTGGGTCTTGTGGAAGGAGAGAAACGGAAGAGTTTTTGGTGGTCGTCAAAAAAGTGCAGCGGAGACTATAGATCTTGTGAAACAACTTGTAGTCTTATTAATGTAGCACAAACTAGATGAAGGCAATAAGGATATTGCAGAGAAACGAAAAGAGTTGAGAAATGAAAGAAAATTGATAAACTTGAGAAAGAGGTTAAGAACTGAAGCTAAAAGCTTGATAATAATAATCTTTTGAATAATAATAATGTGTCTCTCAAAGAACAAACTAAGCCTGTATATAAAGGCGTGAGAAGAATCTAAAAAGAGTAAAACTCTAAAAGAAGAAGTTAACTAAAAATAGAATTGCTAAGCTAAGTAATTAATGTAACTGAATTGTAACAAAACTAGGAAACTAGACAGAGTCTAGAAGCTTCTAGGCCTAGCTTGAGTTTGATAAGGGCTGTCCTGCATCAGTCCCCCCTTCTTGAAAACAACTCGCCTCTGAGTTTAGTAAAAGATCATTATCACCATGAAAAGTGAACACTTCCTGAACATTAAAGACATTTGAAATGTTCCAGTCTGTAGGAAGATCGACGACATAAGCATTGTCACTAATCTTCTTCAGAATTTTGAATGGACCATACTTTTTCATCTTAGTCTTGTTATAAGTTCCAACAGGAAACCGTTCCTTACGTAGATGAATCATAACCAACTCGCCTTCTTTGAAAGTCTTGAATCTCTTATGCATATCAGCAGCATTCTTGTACTTAGCATTAGATTCAGCTAGCTTAGCCTTGACTTCATGATGTAGGTGAGAAGCTTGTTCTAAGAGATTATCAGCCTTGACATTTGACGTTTGCAACTTAGGAAGAACAACTAAGTCCAAAACATGATTAGGTACTTTAGAATAAACAATTTCGAATGGAGTCTTACCAGTAGATCGATTCACTGAAGTGTTGAAGGCAAATTCCATATGAGGTAGTAAGATATCCCATTGTTTACTGTTATCCATGCATTTAGCTCTAATAAGATTACCCAAAGATCTGTTTACCACTTCAGTTTGTCCATCAGTCTGTGGGTGAGAAGTCGTGCTGAATTGTAAAGTAGTACCCAAACGTATCCATAATGTCTTCCAGAAATAGCTCAAAAATTTCGTGTCCCTATCAGAAGTGATGGACTTAGGAACACCATGTAAACGAACTATCTCTTTAAAGAATAAAGATGCAATGTTAGAAGCATCAGTAGACTTTTTGCAAGCAATAAAGTGTGCCATTTTTGAATATCTGTCTACAACCACCATCACAGAATCATTACCTCTTGTTGTAAGAGGTAATCCCAGAATAAAATCCATGCTCAAATCAACCCATGGGGCATCAGGAATTGGTAATGGAGTATATAGTCCAGTATTTTGAACTGTGCCTTTAGCTTGCTGACAAACCATGCATTTCATAACATATCGTTGTACATCTCGTTTCAGAGATGGCCAAAAATAGCGTTCTTCTACAAGAGCAATAGTCTTGTCTCTTCCAAAATGACCACCAAGACCACTCCCATGCAGTTCACGAATTAAATGTAAACGTAAAGAACCATGAGGAATGCAAAGACGATTACCTTTGAATAAAAACCCATCTTGGATAAGAAAATCATCAACTCCATGAGCCGCATAATTGCATTGTTCCCATAATACTTTAAAATCTGCATCTTCAGCATAGATATCTTTAATGTAATCAAAAGCTAGACTTTCATTACGAATAGTGGCTAGGAGATGACTTCTTCTGCTCAACGCATCTGCAACTTGATTCATTTTTCCACTCTTGTGCTTAATGGAAAATGTATACTTATTAATTGTAGAAAGCCATCGATCATGCATACGGTTGACTTTGGCTGATGTCTGAAGATATTTCAGAGCATGATTATCAGTATTGATGACAAACTCACAATGCACCAAATAAGTATGCCATTGTTTGAGTGCCTGAACAAGAGCAAGTAATTCTAACTCATATGTAGACCACTTTTTTTTGTGTATCAGAATTTTTTTCACTATGGTAAGCAACTGGATGTCCCTCTTGAGATAAAACGGCTCCAATTCCAATGATAGAAGCATCACAATCTACTTGAAATGGCTTAGAAAAATCAGGCATAACAAGTATAGGAGCTGTACAAAGTCTTTCCTTGAGAGTATTAAAACTTCTATCAGCCTCTTCAGTCCAAATAAACTTGTCCTTCTTCAAGAAGTCAGTAAGAGGAGCAGCAATGGTGCTGAAATTCTTCACAAATCTCCTATAGAAAGAAGCTAAACCATGAAAACTTCTTACTTCCTTGATAGAAGTGGGAACAGGCCATTCTACAATGGCTTTGACCTTGGAAGGATCCACATGAATACCCTTGTGAGAAATCACATAACCAAGAAATGTAACTTCAGATGACATGAATGTGCACTTCTTTAGGTTCACAAACAAAGAATGATCAGAGAGTGCCTGAAAAACTTGAGAAAGATGATTGAGATGTACTTTGGCAGATGGACTAAAAATTAAGATGTCATCAAAGTAAACAATGACAAACTTACTCAAGAATGGTTGTAGAACTTGATTCATCAACCTCATAAAGGTGCTTGGGGCATTAGATAAACCAAAAGGCATGACAAGCCATTCATATAAACCCTCTCTTGTCTTGAAGGCAGTCTTCCACTCATCTCCAATTCTTATTCTAATCTGATGATAGCCACTTCGCAGATCAAGTTTGGTAAAAATAATTGATCCAGAAAGTAAATCAATCATATCTTCAATTCTAGGTATAGGAAACCGATAAGGAATGGTGATGCGATTCAAGGCTCGACAGTCTATGCACATTCTCCAACCATTATCCTTTTTAGGAACTAAAAATGCAGGACAAGCACAAGGACTGTTGCTTGGTCTAATCAAACCTTTGCTCAATAAATCATTAACTTGTCCATGTAAAATTTCATTTTCAGTAGGACTTAATCTGTAATGAGCTTGATTAGGTAGAGAAGCTCCCGGTATGAAATCTATACAATGTTGTATATCTCTCAAAGGTGGTAGAGTCACGGTGCAATTCTTCAGAAATAATGCGTAATACTTTGATAATAAAGATTGTACCGAACCGGCATCGCTATCATTGGTTTGTTTGTCTTCATGAGAACTCAAAGTATGAGGTGAATGTAAACAACGTGATATTGTAGCCACCAATGCGCTTGTCTTATCATCACTATGTTCCTTAAGAAATGAAGAAGACTTGGATGGATGAAGAACTTTCTGTTTACCATTCTTGTAAAACGTATATGTGTTTTCAAAACAATTATGCAATCGCACGTACATCATATTGCCAGTGGTCGTCCAAGAAGAAGATGTGTTGCATTCATGTCTATCACATCACATAAGATCGAATCTTCAAAACCTACAAAAGAAAATGTGACCACACATTGATGTGTAATTTGTTGAGTAGTAGAACTAGTTACCCATCCCACAGAATATGGATGAGGGTGTGGAGTAACGGGTAATCCCAACTTCTCGACCACCATAGAAGAGATGTAGTTATCAACACTACCACTGTCAATAATCATATCACAAACTTTCCCGCCAATGAAACACTTTGTCTTAAATATGCTATGTCTCTGCGAATAGCAAGGTTGATTAAGCAGTAAGGGACGAATCATACCCACCAAATGATCTCCATAGACTTCATGTAAATCTGGATAATCTTCATCTTCTTCCTCATCATCTTCTATTTGTTCCTGGTCTTTGTTGTCATACGTGTCTCCAATAAAACCATTGAAACGTCGACAATCAGCAGATGAATGACCAGTTTGGTGACACTTATTGCACTTATCACCTCTGAACTTAGAATATAAGTTTGTTGATTTATTGGGAGGAGGGAATTGTTGTGGGTTCTGTTCGAGAAACGAATTGCAGGTTTTGATTGTTGTCTTTGCATACAACATAATTTTCAGATGGACTTGGTAAAATTGGAGAAGAATTAGCAGGAAGTGGTGTTTGAGAAAACTGAAATTTACTGGTGGATGAGTAGGACGTTGAGGTGGGGGTGTAAAATCATCAGGATAAGTAGCACTTGGAGGAGAAGAAACATAATTATCTTGATAAGTGTTACCCGCAAACCGTTGTTGTTTGTAGTTGGAAGAGAAACGTGGAGGACGAAATCGAGAACTCTTTGAAGCTTTAAAAAGTCTCTTTTCAATCTTCGTAGCATGTTGAATAGCTTCAACCATAGTGAAGGCAGATTGAGTCATGTTGTTTTGAATCAATCTATTCAACCCTTCAATAAAACGTGCCACCAATTGTTCTTCAGATTCATTAATTTCATTCCTAGCAAGGAGGTTATAAATTTCAAAGAACATAAACTTCTACAAGATGAGCTCCTTGTTGACAATTTTGTAGTTTAACAAACAGTTGTTGCCTATAATCACTTGGTAAAAATTTAGCACGTATCATCTTACGCATTCTTGTCCAACTGCGAATAGGATGCTTATGAGCATTGCGTCTATCCTCACAAATCTTTTCCCAC
Source organism: Papaver armeniacum (assembly GCA_023531295.1). Lineage (NCBI taxonomy): Eukaryota > Viridiplantae > Streptophyta > Magnoliopsida > Ranunculales > Papaveraceae > Papaver > Papaver armeniacum. The sequence goes on from JAJJWW010006440.1 coordinate 147,210, forward strand.
AGTGCAAAGCAGCTCCACCCTTGACTTATAAGCTACAAGCTTAACTTTGGAATCGTCATGAACGTCCATAACTTCAAAGAAAGCTTCAGTTTCATAAAGCCAATCTAACAGCTCCTCAATGTTGAAACTTCCGTTAAAAGAAGGTATATTCGCTTTTAACTTATATTCAGGTAAAGAATTGTATGAAGTCCTGTCCGTAACGAAGACTTCTTTCTTCAACCCATCTCTTTTGTAACTCCTCCTCTCGATTATCTTGCATCACTTTGTCTTCATATAACTCGAAAGACTTTTTGGGTTCTTTGGATATAAGCTCGATGTTGTCTTGGTTTCTGCACACCATCATCATCTTTATTCTTTGTAGAAGACTCAGCTTCATCTACATGTTTATATTTTAGGAATTTCATAAGATCAGACATCTGAGTATTTAAATTGTTGATTTTATCATTGAAATCCTTTTGTAAAGTTTCAATAGCAAGGAACCTAGTCTCCAAAGCATCTGCCATGATAGAAAAATAGGTTGCAAAGATTGAAGTTATGTGTTTTTTTTTTTTGTGTGTTTTTTTTTTTTTGTAAAAGGAAATAGGGTTGCGAAAGCGAAATCAGGATCTAAGAAAAGATAAGAATCTAATCTACTGTCCTCTGATACCAACTAATGTAGCACAAACCAGATGAAGGCAATAAGGATATTGCAGAGAAACGAAAAGAGTTGAGAAACGAAAGAAAATTGATAAACTTGAGAAAGAGGTTAAGAACTGAAGCTAAAAGCTTGATAATAATAATCTTTTGAATTTTTTTTTCTTCTTTTTTTCCCCTTTTAATGTAACATTTTTCTTCAAAAAAATAAATAAAGTCTTATATACACCTTCGGAATGACCTCCATGTCGTATTTTTGATTTTTAATAATTACTTAAAATACAATTAAACCATTAAGATTTCATCCATAATGTTTTCTAATGGTCAAACCCCTATATTATTGGAGATAATACTATATGTGCAAATCCTTCCAAATAAGTGTCTTGATAAAATGTCCACAAAGGATTTTGTACGCACACTATGGGAGGTGCTCTTAGAACATTGTAAAAATATCCTTTTCTCTAGCCTATAAAATAGCTATTATTCTTTTTTTTTAAATTGACTATTTCCTGTCACTACCGACTACCAAATATTTCCGTATAAAAAAACAGGGGAAAATATATCTGTAGAAAATGTTTTTTCTTTTCTTCTTACAAATCTCTTAAAAATCAAAAAATATTTCCATATAAAAAAATTATTATTATTATTATTTTACAAATTCTGGTTCTAAAAATCATACTAATAATTCCTTATAGAATGAATAAAATGAATTGTAAATCATACTAATAATTCATTTACAGGTTCTCTCTGGTGCCTTAGTTGAGATAGAAACGATAAAAACCCTATAAACGATCAAAACCCTAATAAGAATGTTGACATAATGTTAGACTAAAAAGTAGTAACACTCAACCTAGTGCAAAGAAAACATGTGTTTTTAGTACCACCTCGCCATATTCAAATGGCTTTCCAAATGAAACTTGAGTTTATCATCAAAGATGAATGAGCCGACGCAAGGGTGGATGACTTAATTACACACATCAGTTTTCACATTTTTTTTAATCCAATATAGTCATTAATTATTTTTTTTATAGACCTAATGAATACATAGAACGATCTTTAACCACCAGATACCACTGCTACTGCAAAGGGAAAACAAATTTGAAGAATATCCGCGTCTTCCTGCATTTAACCTTAGTAGTCATATGAAATTACGTGCCCAATGTCGTTCTTACACATTCAAATTCAGTCTCTGAATAAAAGATCAACAGAAATAATAATCTATTAGAGTTGGGAAAAAAAAAGAGAAAGTAAATCAACAAAAGAGTAATTTTATCATTTTGTTGTGGATTTGTAACAGTTCCATGCTTTCACACATTTTGACACTAAAACACTGTCAAGAAAACAAAAATATATTACCCATGTTAACATAACGATATCCCAGCTTGGAAACACCAGTTGAAACCAATGCATCAACTGTTATAAAAGAATGAAAAATGGGAAAAAATGAGAATGAATCCGCAGGAGATACATGTAGATGGTTATTAATTATTTATGACCAACGCATCAGCTGTTAGCTGCATTTATCTTGTCTCTAACTCTCTTGTGCCCCCATCTCTCTTTATTTTTTCCATTTTTTTCTTCTATAAACTAAACCCTTCCTGCACACTATTTGTCGAATAAAGTACGAACTCAATTTTCAAATGATTGCAGCACCAGACCGTGCTCTACCATTGATGGCTTATATTTGAAAAGACACCCAAGTTTTTATAGATTTAATTTCAAATCCGCTAACACTGGATCATCTTGGAGCGTAGGAGAGACGTAGGATGTTCCAGCGGATAATATAAGTAAATCATGACATACCGATTAGAAAACTTTGGTATCAATATCATAGACCACGGGCACTTGCCTATCAATATATCATTGTGTTCAACAAACCAAATGTCAAGTACATATTTACAATGTATCATTGTTTTCCAAATTGTAGATTTCAAGCTATCGGAAAGAAATCGTAATAGAGAAGCGACATGCAAAGGAGAAAAAGTTCTAATATCATAACCAGTTCATAAAAGTCATCCAGCTTTTCAACAAAAACATAAATGAACAAAATTTTCATATTCTCTTACAACACTGCGGTTCAATAACCCATCGTACCTCTCCTCGATTGCGTTAGGAAGATCATGGAGTAATACCTTTCTCAAGCATGTAATCAATCAAACTGTTACAATAAGCAACACCCGTCCAGGTCACCTTTCCAGTTCCATGTGGAAATATCATAGACCATGAGATCGAGAAGCGGTCTTATATGATATGCAGCAGAAAAAACAAAGACAATTTCAAAGCAATTCATAAGAAGCTTATATGATGTGCAACAGAAAAAATAAAGACAATTTTAATGCATAGAATTGGCTGCATTTTTTCCTGGAATTTTAATGCCAAAGATGTCCATCAATTAAATACAAAAAAAAAAACAAAAAATCCAAAAAATATAGAAAAAAAAACCCCTAACCTGAATTAAAAACATACGAAAGAATTCGAATGAAAACTTTACCTGTAAAAGTCGAATCCCATATAAAGAAAAAATCCTAGAGATGGTTTTAGAAGTCACGAAAGAAGCAAGGAATAATAATCATAGCCTTGATACCTGAAATCCAAATGGTCATAAGAATTTTGTTTTGTATTTTCAACTTAACGATGTAACAACCCAAACCCTGTTCATGGATTAGGTTAGACATACAAACCCTGTTCATGGATCAATCTCTATTGCTTTCTTATTTTCCTTTTGTCACCTGCAACATGCAAGTTTGATTGATAGCGTAGTGTTCTTTTTGGCATAGCATAAGATGCCAATATATTAAACCGTTCTCTTCAAACTCCTCTTATTCTCAAATTTCAACATCTTTAACACCAACGCCTTCACAGTCTTCTCTTCTGCGCCGTCTTCTTTGGCATGAGAGCATGAGATTGATGAATGGTGTGTAAACTGCCCCTGCAAATATGTTAACCAAAAAACGATTAATCAACAATCTAAAAACAGGTCAAAGAGAAACTTAATTAACACATGTGCATATCCACGTCAAAGAGAAATCTAGAAAAACATATAAACCTTCTAAGCTCCAAAACATATCCACGAACACGGTTATCCATTGTTCCCTGATTCCCCTCTCCAACCATCGAAAGCATGAGTTTATTAGATAGGTTTGGTCTTAACTTCGTCAATATATATTTAAATTTCCTTAACTTCGTTTCTAAGAAATTCCTTTTTACGTTTTCACTAAATCTGGCATATATACTTCCTCAAATAAATCATAGGATCTTAAATTAATTTAGTTGCTTACCTTTCTTATTATATACGGTTCCCTTTTTTTCCAGCAGTTCCAATAGTTTTTAGATTTGTTAGCAAAAATATGGATATATTTTTCCCATTCACAATTCTAGAAGATCCAGAATATCCTGGCGCTTATAAATACGCAAAAGAACCTCTTTATAAAACAGAATCAAATTTTGGAAGGATCCAAGCGTCAAAAACTTATCTATGTTGATTTTCCTTTTACATGGAAATTCTCATTTGTTTTTTCCTAAAAAAAAAGTCGTCCGGGCCCTCCCCAAAAGATATTTGTAAATTTTGCGGCTAATCCGAAGTTCCAGATTTCATTTTCTATTAAAAATTAACGGTCACGAAATGTAACTCTCGACGTGGTGTGAGAGTTGTGATTGGGTGTTTAGGTTATTGATTGATGTATAGAATCATTCATCTTTTTTTATGTTGTTTAACTATTTTGAACCCCATATAATTGAGAAATATTGCCCATTTCTTAAAGATTCAAGTATGTAATGCAGCAAATGAAAACTAGACTTTCTACTCCTCTTGTGCTGCCAGGATTGTCTCCAGTTGTAGTAATATTGTTTCTGCTATAAGCATGTGCATTATGCTAAACATACTCTTCTGCAATCAAACTAGGGGTTTCATTGGTTGTTTTGGTAAAAAAGAATAACCCCTTCTTCCTGTACATATAGTGTTGTTGAGAAAAAATGGTAATAAATCAACTCCAACTTGTATTTATTTTGTAGATAGATATCAATTAGGTATATTTTAGTGCCAGCTATATGATGATGATGTTGCTGGTTTCCCTAACACACGTTATGTTGATCCAGTTTGCTAAACTCAGGGTCAACTTATTTGGTAGGAAAATTTAGGTACAAGTAAGGGAGCAGCATGTGGTGTGCATTAATGTGCTTAAACTGTTTTATTTGAAGGTTTTTATTTGTTTATTTAAAGTAGAACTCAGAGATGCAAAAAAGAAACAGATTTCATCATCTTTTCTCAAGTAGAATAAGATTACCAAATTTTCCACCAGTACAGGCCATGACTAAGTCCTTTGCTCGAATCTTTGAATAACAAAGTTTTTTTCGTATGAAAAACGAATCCATGGATAACAAAGCATTCCGTACTAGCTGCAACTGCGGATTGCAGCAACGCCGAGTATTCTTGATAAAAGCTGGTTATTATTGTCTTAAGAGCAGTAGACATGCAGACATTTAGTACACGCATGGTCTAATTTTTGCTTATGAATAAAGTGGATCATCTGAACACTTGACAGTAACCACTCTTAAAAAAATTGATTACCTACCTCTCATAATTTAACTTCTCCTAAATGCTCAACCAGTTCTCAAGCTCAAGCCACTAATGCTGCTTATAATTGGTATAGTAAAACACATGTATGAAATCTTCTCAATAATAAAAATTGTTGGGGATGATATATCCAAAATAGAATAATAGATAGAACTAACAGCCTTCAGTAAAAGGAATGAAGTTTCGTTGAATATGACACTTATCTATTATCCAAACAAACTGACTGTTAGAAGGCACTATCTAGAAAAGGTTCAGTTGATGCCAACCAAAACAAAACAGCATGAACCTACCAAAAAAAATGCATATAAAGATCTTCGGCCCCAGAATGAAAAAGAACACAACCCTTGGATTTTTAGTTCAAAAAGATACGAAAAGAAGGAAAAGAACTCAACGTTTCTTGGAAACACCAACAGTCTTCCCCCGGCGACCAGTTGTCTTGGTATGCTGACCACGCACACGAAGACCCCAATAGTGCCTCAAACCACGATGGTTCCTGCATAAAATTGGAAAAACAGACAAGCAGCAGTGTCAACATTGTATCGCCCACATGAAAGGAAACTGGATACAACAAGTAACAGTGGTAGTATATCCTAATTTGACAATCTGAAAATTAGCACTCTGCCTTTCTAATATACTGTAATAAACAAAGCTCTTAATTTAAACATACGGTATGTTGGTAAAAATGAGAATCTTATTTATTTACTTTCATTGATACCGTAAATTCTAACTTGGTGATTGGTGAATCATTGCGGTGAGTGTACACCAGCTACAGCCCAAGGAAAAGGAAGGTGAGGCTCAATAAGTGTTTGAGCCAGCTTTGTGAACTTTCTTGTACCCCACAAGAATGGTTGGCCTAATCTACTACTATTCCTGAATCCTGAACATCACAACTTGTACCAGGAAGGCGATAATTAGACTCTGTAAACTATGTAGTCCCTTGAAATAAAATCCTTGCCACTTAACCATCTAGCTTCGTGCCCCACCTTTACTCACGACAGAGAGGCAGTGCAGCTTTTAGACCAACATTGGCATAAGGGATGCCCATCCAAACATTCTGAGGGACAGAAACCAAACTAAAACTCCAGAAAGAATATTAGACAAGGGAAGTACAGGTGATAGATATAATATTTGGACCCACTTCAAGGAAACAGTGGTAACTATACTGTTTTTCTTCTGTTACAAATAAACTGACAAATCCAAGGAAACCTTTGTCCAGTGTCCTAGCATAGCTGAATGAGACCTTAGCCGGAAAATCTCAATCAACAAACGAAGTAATGTAGTACTGACAACATGTAAGATGTAACACACCAATCCACGAGTTACGAATAAAGTTGATTAAAAATGCACTTCCGTCTACCTTCAACATAAGCAATAATAGAATGATCACCACTTCCACGCCACTTGCTCGCACATGGTGACGTGGCAAGACATTAATCCTCTGATCATGGTACTCTCGCCAAGGGATTCACCATCTTGAGGATGTAGGATACCTGGATGGTTGCCACGTCACAGATGCGAGCAAGTAGGGTGCAAGTGACGTGCAGCCTAGCACTTCAAATATAACAACTAGACATTCATCTGTTTATAAAAGAGAAACATTCAAGTTCTGAACTAAGCTCGAGGCGCTGCCTAGACATTGTTTGCTCAGCCGGCTTTCGGGCAAGGCTTACTCAGCCCAGTCTTTTAGTTGCCATGTGGCCAGAAATTTCAGGCAGCCGCCTAGGTGGGGCCTTTACCTATACAGCCTACTCTGTACCTATTTACCTTAGGCGGGGTTCTAAACTTTACCCACCCTAAGCGTGATCTGGAATCCCGCCTGGCATACGTTACCGTTGTGTACGATTGTGGTGTGCAATAAATTGGCATGACATACTTAGAATAGCATACCCCATTGTGAATACTAATGTTCGGTGTGAACCCACTTCAAGGAGACAGTGTCAACTACACTGTTTTCTTCTGTTTGCACTACATAGGCAGATTCTAAGAAGCTTTGTCCAGTGTCGACTATCCTAGCATAACTGAGAGAGGCCCTAGTCAACATAATCTCAATCAAGGAAGGAAATGATGAACTGTAACGACATGTAACCCAATGCTGCAAATAAAATTGATTAAAAAATGCACATCTGTCTACCTTGTTTTCCCCTTCAACATAGTCAATTATAACTGTATCAAAACAGGAGCAAAAAGACTCCACACAAACACACAAGTTCGCTGGATAGATACAGCTTCACTTATTTAGAGAATGCATAGTGGTTATCTTATATAAAAAACAACGTTTTGATCCACGCATCTTGCGCTTAACTTTTTTGCCGAGGTGATGCTTGCACGCCAAGGTTATTGCACACTTTTTGAACCTAAAAAGTTCAAAATTTGGGCTTTGATGCCAGCCTTAATGTTTTTCTCAATCATCTTCATTGGAAGCCTTTAATATAGAACCCTAGTTCCTAAGTAAAGAAGACTCGTTGAAGTTGTAGACTAAAGGTGGAGGTTGTCCTGTAAAATGTGACCACAATTCTTAGTTACTTCTTGACTTCTTGTATTATGATCTTTGTTTTCTCTCGTGTTAACTTCTTTTCAATTCTTCAAGCATTTTATAAGTTATGCATCTACAATTTTACATTTCTAGTGTGTTCTTCTGGCAATGCCAGGCTACGCATTGATGCTGCATCGCCTTGCCAAAGAAAAATGAGCGCATACCAAGATAAGAATTGCCAAGCATACCAGGCGCTGTTTGATACAACGACAACTATAGGTAGTCTTGAAACCTGCCCATCTTTATATTTCTTTAGTTTAGGAAGGGTTCCAAACTTTGTCCACACTAAAGTGTGGTTTAAAACCCCCACCTGGTATATTTAGCATATATATAGCACACCAATTCAGCATACCATCGCGAATATACTTAAAAGCAACATTCAAATGCAAGGCATGAAAAGAAGATACACACACATGTAATTTATAAGCATCCTTGAATGCTCTTTTAGAGCTTTGTTATCAATATAAGCCATACTTTCCAAGGAAAAAAATATGTAATATATTAGAAAATGCAAAACAAGTAAGTTTACCTGATCTTTTTCAAGCGCTCTAAATCATCCCTGAGTTTCATATCCAAAGCATTAGACACCACCTGAGAATATCTTCCATCCTTGTAATCCTTCTTCCTGTTCAGAAACCAGTCTGGGATTTTGAACTGGCGTGGATTAGCAACAATTGTCATGAGATTCTCTAGCTCAGCAGCAGATAATTCACCAGCCCTAATAAAACCCAACATAAATCTCAGTAACAAAGCAATATCTTTAAGGTTTTAGGTTAAAAGTAAGAATAATAAAGACCTAAATACCTCTTGTTCATGTCGACATCGGCTTTCTTACAGACAATGTTAGCAAATCGTCTACCAATACCTTTGATAGATGTCATTGCAAACATTATCTTTTGTTTTCCATCAACGTTTGTGTTCAACACACGCAATATGTGCTGGAAATCTTCATTTGCTACTAGAGACTACAAAAACACAACAAAATACTATCAGAAAAAAAGGGGGAAAATATTAGATGGAGAAGAGAGTTTTCCTCCTTACCATTTTTGTTTAACCAGCGGAATTGAGCTGATAGTTTACTGTTTTCTCGGGGAGGGAGCAAAGGAAGAACGAGGGTTTTATTATTTAGGGTTCGTTCTGGGTTTAGGCAATTGTGTTTTTGTATGTTCTCTCCGTTGGACGAAATTGCCCTTCTAGACTATAACTTTCAGCCCAACCATTTACTGGTTTAGGCCCATTACTTTCTGGTTGCAGTAGTCTCAAATGTTCCGAGAACCGGACCGGCAGTCAAACTGGCAGCGTCACTGGAGTATTTCTGGAAATTAACGTTTGATCCCACCTTCTTCTTTTGGTTTACCGGCTTCGCATGTCCCCTCATCTGCTCTCCTGATCTGTCTGGTACCTCTTAGTGGACTGCGGATACTTTTTACCCTCGGAGTAACCAATGGGCACAGTTCTTTATTGCCTAGTGGAATATCAAGCTATATGAATTTTGTCAGCGTACATGCTGAAGAACTAAGAAGAACCTGGTGTCCCCTGCCCAAAATAAAAGGTACATTTAACTCAGCGGAAATCAATCTGACGCAACAAAAATTTAATCGAGTCAGATATAAACGATCTGACACAATAAAAAGTAAGACTATTCAGGTTCCAAATGATCATGGCAGTTACATTTGGACAGCCTTGATTGATTTGATTTAGCCATTAATCAGACCCACGATTATATTTCTAGATCTCTCTCCCAAAGTCGATTCATTTTCACTCAAATGTGCGTTAGGATTTAATTTATTAGACAATCAAAGCCCAGTAAATACACAATAATGGCTGCATTCCAACTCTCCTCTATATATACCCGACCACCAAGCACCACTTCTTCACACAGCCTTCTCTATCTCCATAATCCTCTGTCTAACTCAACTCATCATTCTTTTGCAGAAAACAATGGCTCTTATTAACAGCAAGTTGGTTCTTTTGTTGGCAATTTCAGCTCTTATGGTCAGTAGCTCAACATTTGTAGCTGCAAGGGAAGTGCCAGCAGTTAGGGCTGTCGATGGATAAAAATCCATCGGATATTGGCAATGCCGATAAGGTTAAGGTTAAGGGTTATCGGATATCCGGTATCCGATAATATCCGTCGGAATTCAAAAATTCCACATCGATAAGGTTAAGGATAAGCTATCGGATATCGGATATTATTCCGATAATTTCAAGATTATCTACTCATGATACAAAAACTTCCAATAATTTCCGATAATTTCCGTTAATATTCAATAATTTCCGATAATTTCGTTAATTTCGTTAATATTCGATAATTTCGATATTTACTTAGGAGAGACGTAATCAAATGGCTAAAGAGTAAACCTAAAGGGTATTAGGTATCGAAAATTTCCGAAAATTTTATGATATAGTTATACACTAACGGTATCGGATATTAACCTAACTAAACTCCTTAACCAACAGACCGTTATGTTAATAAACGGATATCTATTACGTTAAGGTTATCGGATATCGGATAACCGTTATGTCGGATATTAACCTAACGGAATCCGGATATTCGGAAACGGATACCGGATATTCGGATATCCATTGACAGCCCTACCAGCAGTGATTCGTTACCCAGGTCATAACTTAGCAGCTCGGATCAATGCGGATGATGGTGCTGGCATGGTTGAGTGCTGGAATGCACTATATGAGTTACGATCTTGCACGAATGAGATTATACTTTTCTTCATGGATGGAGAGATGTATCTAGGTCTTGAATGTTGCAGAGCTATCCGTATCATAACTCGTGAATGCTGGCCTTCTATGCTTACTTCTGTAGGTTTTACTGCTGAAGAGGGCGACATTTTACGTGGTTATTGTGATGCTCCACACTCGGCTGCACCTCGTTCTTCACCTGTTACTATGCTTCCACCGGTACATGCTCCTGCTCAGTCACCTATCTCGGGACCAAGTACTGCCCCAATAGTGGCTGAATAGATGATTTTACTTTTGAAGGGCTAGAACTTAATCCTGTCTACTCGTTTCAAGTCCTCAGTAGGGTTTTATTTATGCTTGTTATTACTTGTTAGGGTCAGTATTTATTTCAGGTCATGAGTTTGTAGTCTTTTTGGTTTTTTAATCATGAATAAGAATATGACGGGAGTTGTTGGAATTTGGAAAGGTTCATGTTCTTGATATTCACTGGCTTAGTTTTCATGTTTGACCGAGAGATTTCATTTATGTCCCTCCCGCTCCTTACATTATATACCCCACCCAAACTAGAAGCAAAATCAGTCTGGTTTTCTGTCTTCCACTCTCTAATCGATTAGGAGTTTAGGACCATACGAAACTGGAGGCCAAGCTTACAATGATAGTAAAAAGCATTATTCGGCCGGTGGGACTGTTTTTGAAGGTCGTTTTCTTTCCTGGGCATCTAAATTCTTACGCAAGGGGCTGAACTCTCAAAAAGTCACGTCTTCCTTTGGTCTTTTATCCCTTTTATTCCCCTTGCTGCTTTTCTTGTAGTCAGTTTGTAATGTAATGTCCTTTTCACTCAGCACTTCATAATGAATTTTAAGTTTTTGACCTTTCAATGAAACAACACAAACAACCATTCATATACTATGAAAAAGCAAAAACTAATAATCTTTTATATTCTGCTGGAAATAAGAGTAAGAAAATTCTTTGCATCCTCAACCCAACTCCACCAAATCCGAAGAAAAACTCAGTTTGTATTAACATGGAAATTTCATGTTTCTAACAAGGAATGGCCATATTTCTACAATATCTGGAGCAACTGCTGACTAATGGCAGGCTCACAACTGAGTACAACTGGATTAGAACCCATACAGTGTAATATTATTACAGAGATAAGGAGGTAGTGTCAAGAAATAACACAAAATCCATCCAAGAGTCAGAACAGTTATCTTACCCAATCTTTTTCCTAATTTAAAAATGGATGGGTTCTTCTATCTACAAGAGCACGAGGTTGTCAATGATGAAGTTGTGACGTGCTGATCATCTAACTATATAACACATTTGGGGGTGTGTCACGTTCTTCTTTTTCAAGTTTCACAGCAAGAAATATATACTGGTACGAAACCTGAAAAAACCAACTCGAGCCATATTTTCCTTGAATCTAATCAGCTCAAGGGGAAGGCCAGAGATTGATCAACTGACACAACTAGCTAGGACTAATCTCAGATAAAAATGGAATGTTAATATATCCCAACTCTTTTGAGGCAGCACTGAGGAATGTGTTGGACACTCCTGCTGCTTGCCCTTTCTGAGCCTCCCATGTCAAGCACTTCTCTATTTCTGCATGCCAGTCAATATCCCCCCCTCCTAAACTTAAATATTGGCTCAACGGAGAAACATGTTTGGTGGTTTTTATTTCCTCTTGCTTAGAATTGGATTTAACGGAGCCAATAACCAGAACATCACGTAGCACTGATGTGCTAAGAGCACGGACATGTGCACTTGGATGAGAAAGGCAATGCGTCAGTAGCTGGCAAGCGACACTGCACGTAAAAGCACACATAAATCAGTTGACCGATGGTTTATGGAACTAATTAGAGGGCACCGACTGGGTGAAGTAAAAACTAGGCTATCTGTTCAAAGGATTACCTTCAACAAGTTTGAGAGGCTGTCTCTGACTGCCAAACCTCTATCACCCCACTCGAGGACAAGCTTAATAGCTCTAGCCGTGGCTTCAAGGAGCTGATAAATTTCATATACAGGAAAACAGAAACTCAGAATAAAAAAATGATAGCACAAAGTTACTGAGCTTTGCGACCTAATAAATCCCAAATATAACATGAACTCTATGCTGACTAATGCTGGGAGCAGAATGATGTAACAAATTGAAGAAACACCAAGAAGGCAAAAAGAGATCATGCAAACCACTTCTACCCAAGGAACATGAGAAGTATGACATTAAAAATGCAACACACCACTAAAAGAAAGTGGAATTCTCCAACAATTAGAATAACAATAAACAACATATCTAATTAATCATTAGAGTTTGAGGTCTAAAAAGACATGGATGACATTTAAATTAAACTAGACGACAAAATTTGAAACCAGAAATAGACAATCTATATTACCTCTTGTTAAAAGTGCAAGCTTCTCCATCAACGAGAATTCCATCTGTTGCAGACGTAGAAGATCTGAAGCACTGGAACAATTATCAATGATTCAGGGCGATCATGATTTCTCATAAGCTCTACAATTAGTTTGACAATTCTTTGGTTAACAATCCACATTTTTTGACCTTGCTCATCGTCTCTAGCAATCCAAGGGTACAAAACCTTATCAGCCTGGCAGCAAGAGAGACATAAATGTGAATAAACAAAAGTGGTTGTTGAAAAGAGCAAAACAACATGTTAGCCAACTGAGAATTCATAAGTTAAGCAGCATCTGAACCTGGAGCACAATTGCAGCTGATGCTTTTGTTGGAGAAGCTGATACGACATTGCACATGGCATCAACTACCTGTTTCAAAGTACATGAGAGTTGGTCAATTATTCAAAAGCATAAAAAATGGATACAAGTTGGATTCTACATCATAGAGTCTAGAAAAAGAAAGATCATCAAGTAACAAAGAAGAGAGAAAGCGAAACAGAGAGATATGAACCACTCTAATGCTCCTCATGCAATATCAAAATAACGGTTAGTTAAACAGTTGATGATCACTTAATGGTAATATGCTGTTATGCTTGGAAATAAGACCCATATAACTCGACAAAAAATAATCAAATATGGAAGTTGACAGCAAAAGAAAGTACACTGCACGCCACCCTTGTTGCGCAGAGGTGCTTCACTGAGTTGTGTTTCTGGTGTTTATCAACTTGTGCCACAGCAGCGAAACAACAGAAAAGCATAACTCTGTTTATCTTCTAGTACAGATTTTAGTAGAACTTGGGAACTGCAATTAAATCCGATATGCCGATCCACTGTCAGGAAATTAGCCAATTCTGACGCATCCATGGCCAAACTGGAAAGACTTTTTCCCAACAGTTTTATTGTCCATGCCATCATGTGATAAAGCTCTCACATTTAAGAAATTTAGCTGATTAAAAAGGTCAGTATCTCTTTCCAACTGTCGGATTGATGATGATTCTGCTGGCCCTAAACCCGTTAGACTTGGAAGAATTAAGTTGTCATTTCACCACTGCTACATACTGAAGTATCTTTCCACAATGGTGAATTTACTAAGTGGGCTTCAAGTGGTTCTGCCTTGTTGGCGATAGGCCTTAACAGCTTTGCCAAGAAAGTCAATGAGGTTATAGAGAGAGGATGCCCTTGTGTAAATTTCATGCCCCCCGTCCATTTGCATCTCATCAAGACGTTTAAAGAATGCATGCAGGTCTTCGACCGTCGAAAGAGTTCAGAAATATGAGCAGCCACCATAGCCGCGCGACTATCTCGTTTGAACTGCTCCATGAAGTACCAACTGTTGAAGGTTTTAAAGAAAAAAGTGCCTCTAAGATCCCGACTATCCTTGAGTAAGGACGAATGGCAGAGTAGAAACCTTCTTGTAGCTGGTTAGTTGACCCGTTTGTTTTCCTAATTTTCCTACTTCACTTGCATCTATCGATTTCAGAGTTTGAGTGATTTTAGAAATTATCGGGAACAGCTGTAGTTCACACGACAAAGCACAAACAGCAGCCAGAACATATGAATCAAATGCAGCCACGGTCCTTGTTTTCTCACTTTTCATTTCTCACATCTGCTTTAATTTTCCATCAATTGGTTGGCAATCTTCACTTGGTTCACGAGGATATGTATGATTCCGTTTCTAGGTCTTTTGTCCACTTGGGCGAACTTCATGACTTACGCCAAACTGTTAACACGACAAACAGCAGGAGAGAAGCCAGATCTACAGAAGCACATGATCCTAAAAATAATGGGAATGAACCATGGTACTAAGCTCAGCCACAGCAAGGCTCTTTGAGGGACCAACACTAAAATTATACTGTGAGCCTCGCTTGTTGTTCTTCTTGGGACTGGGGTGGAAAGGTTCTCTGAAGGATTGCCTCAACTGTAGCAACAAAATTCTCATGAGACAAGCTTCAGACGGGCTTCCACGAGGAAGATGCTGTAATACTTTTAGTAGGGCAAGAAAAGATTCCATGATAAAGCTGGAGGTTGCAGAGGTGTTGCTACTATGATCTCTGGCAGATCAACAGCTGAAGAACTTAGAGGTATTAGGCCATGCTGCTTCCCATATGGTACAAATTCTCCATTCAACATCAGGACCATGAGAGCAAACATTGATGCAATTCCTTGAGCCGT